>MU691934.1:48153-76083 GCA_026770625.1 Nicotiana glauca
CGGATCAACAGAATTCCTTACTTAGAATTTCTGGTTCGCAGACTTCATTTGGAAAGTCGAAATTTCCTCGATTCGGGATTTAAATAAATCGGTGACTTGGGACACCTTTAATTTATTCCAAGTGGCGACTCTAAAATAAACAAAAATAATCCCGTTCGAATATTGTCACTTTAATTGGAAAAACTCACTTCGCCCGTTCTTACCCCTCGGGGTGGGGGCGTGCCGAAAACAGGTGTGACAGCTGGAACCATGAAGCCCTGAACTGGTTCAATCGGCTGAGCTGGAGGTACTCCCGACGTCTGACATCCCTGCACTACCTGTTCAGGTGTGCGAGCAGTGGGGGTCTGATTGCCTCCCCCGGCCTGTGAAGTAGTCGCTACAGTGGTGGCTGAAACTTCCTGAGCCAGGCTAGTGCAAACTGATAAGATATGTGCCAAGGCCTCCTGAAGACCCGGAATCACGATAGACACAGCAAGTGCCTGAACAGGTGCTGCTGGAGTGTCCACATCTGGACCTTGATCCTGAGCTGGGGCAACTGGTGGATCAGCAGGTGCTGCCCCGGCCGCTCTGCCTCTGCCACGACCACAACCGTATCCACAGCCTCTGGTGGCCTCAGTGGGTGGTACTGGTGGTCGTCCGCCACATCCGGTAGCTTGTGTCCTCACCATCAGTGAGAGAATAGAATAATAGAAGTTTAGTTCTTAATTCAACAAAGTCGCACGACAAGAATTTCAAGAATATGAAGTTTTCCTAAAGGTTCCACAACCTCTTGAGGATAAATACAGATGTCTCTATACCGATTTGCGAGACTCTACTAAACCAGCTCATGACTCGCAAGACCAAGTAACCTAGGTTCGGATACCAACTTGTCACAACCCCAACCCCTATCGTGATGGCGCCCAACACACTGCTAGGCAAGCCCGACCAATTTAACAACCTTAACCATTTCTATACAGTTCATGATTAATTAACACAGATAAATTACTAAGTCATAATGCTGGAAATCTGAAATAGAGTTAAAACATGCGAAATCCCAAGTAACAATACTACTACATAGCCCGAGAATCCGTTGTCACAAGTCTGAGCCTCTAATACATGAGTATTAACATACTACATATCGTTCTAAAGAAGTACGGAATGAAGCAAATGGATAAAGGGAAGATTAGTGCTACGGACGTCATGCAACTACCTTGATGCTCCTGGATATGTGCTGCCCAGCTGGAAGTCCTCAACAGTCTCTGATGCACCTGGATTTGCAGGTAAGGTGCAGGGAGTAATGTGAATACTCCGACCCAGTGAGTAATAAACATAAATAAAGGCTGAGAATAAGAAATCCTAGACAGACACATTGTAATCTATAAATACAGCAATTTAAACCAAGTAGTATAAAATCAATAACCTAATGAAAACAAATTATGGAAATGCTGCAACAGATAAGCAAATAAATGACAGTCAAATAAGAAATACAACACATAGTATGGTACTCTCTAGTACCCGCTGCAGCATGCAGACCGCTCCACATATTTATCATCGATGGTGCTCACTGGGGGTGTGCAGACTCCGGGAGGGGACCCTTACGGCCCAAGCGCAATATCAAGCCATCTCGTGGCGTCAACTTGGCCCTCGGCCTCATATAAATATCAATATAATACTGCTGCGGCGCGCAACCCGATCCCATACTCAGTCCAGAATCATATAAGCCTTCGACAATAATAAAATAGTAGTTCTAAGCCCAAAAAATCATTAGAAATATCATTTAAATTTCAAATCTGAGTAAAAGTGACTGAGTTTGCAAAACAGTTTTTAACAATAGTGCTGAGTCCAAGTATTATGTCAAAATAGTGAGAAAACAAAAATAACAACCCCTGAAGGGTCCAAACCGTTGGCACGAAGCCGAAATATGACAATTTATCAAAATAATGATGATATCAAGTAAGTTTCGATCAAAGACACGGTAAAAATATCACTCGGGAAGAACCAAGTCACAATCCCCAATAGTAACGACCCCGCGCTCATCATCAAGCGCGTGTCTCACCTCAATATAGCCCTACAATGCGCAAATCTGGGGTTTCAAACCCTCAGGACATCATTTACATTCATTACATACCTCAAGCCGGCCAAAACTCTAGCTAGGTATTCCTTTGCCTCTCAAATCGGCCTCCTCACGCAACAAATCTGACCAAAACCACAACGAATACATCACAATTTGCAAAAGAAACCATACCCAATCGAAAACAATCGAAAAATATTAAAAATCCCAAAATTGGCAAAATTCGAGCCCCAGGCCCACTTCTCGAAACTCGTAAATGTTCACATCTATGGGTTCCTTATCTCTCCATGAGTCTATACATATAAAGAACACCAAAATTGGAGTCCAAATGACCCCACAAATCCAAATTTTTGCTCTCTTAAGTTCAAGACCTAAACCACCATTTTTGTCCATTAATTTCTTAAGTTTTCAGTCCTAATCCATGTAATAGTACCATTGAATCGTGATTTAAGTCCAAAAATCCTTACCTTATCAAAGCTCCTTGAAAACCCTCTTCAAAATCGCCCTCAATTCTCCAAGTCCAAAGTTAGAAATAAGAAACCCTTCAAAATTCGCAAAGATGAACTTAAATATCTCTACCCAAGAAAAACCGCTTCTGCGGTAAAAATCCCGCTTCTGCGGCATCGTTTCTACGGCCAAGGTTTCGCTTCTGCGAAAATTAATAAAACCCCAGGGATCGCTTTTGCGACCAAAATTCCGCATCTGCGGCTTCACAGATACGGCTCCTCGTCCGCTTCTGATGAAACAGCTGCCAAGCCCAAAACTCGTACCTGCGGCTCCCCTTTCACACCTGTGACTCCGCTTCTGCGGCTTCCTCCTTGCTCTTGCAATACCGCTTCTGCAGTCCCAGTTCCGCAGAAGTGAAAATACCAAAAGCAGCAACAAATTTTGAATTTCACAAGTCCAAAACTTCCCGTTAACCATCCGAAATCACCCCGAGGCCCCCCGGGACCTCAACCAAAAGCACCAACACTTCCTATAACATCATTCAAACTTGTTCCAATCATTAAAACACCTCAAACAATACCAAAACCATCAAATTACATCAAATTCAAGCCTAAGTTCTTCTAAAACTTTCGAAACATGCATTCGATCAAAAACTCAACCAAATCACCTCCGAATGACCTGAAATTTTGCATACATCCCAAATCACCTAACGTAGCTACTGCAACTCTTAGAATTACATTCCGGCCCTCGGATCAAAATTCACCTATCAACCGGAATTTGCCAAAATACTAACTTCGCCAATTAAAGCCTAATCCTACACCGGACCTCCAAAATCACTTCCGATCATACCCCTAAGTCACAAATCATCCCCCGAAGCTAACTGAATCATCGGAAATCACATACGAGCCCTCTAACTCATAGGTCAACATCCAGTTGACTTTTCCAAACTAAGCTTTCCTTCAAAAATCAATCCGAACTATCTCGATCATACGAGACACTGATAATGAAGCATAAAGAAGCAAAAAATGGGAGAAACGGGGCGGTAACTCATGAGACGACGGGTCGGGTCATCACAGTTTAGTACCAAGGATAAAGCATTAAGTCTTTTTCATGATTTCTAAATTTGATACGAGGTATATCAAATAATGTATCTGCGGGATGACATGTTTAGGAATCACCTATGTAAGTGTGAAGTGTTAGCCGCTTCAAGGAGAATTTTGTAAGGCCAGTTATCTACGCACTTATGAAACCAGGCAGTCTTCATGGCTAAAATGAATATAACAATTAGAACCAAATACAGTTAAGGGTTGGTTCTGGGACTTATGGTTGTCTAGGTATACACCAAATCTCGACAGTTCAAAGATATCAAATCTACCGATTGACTGAGTATATCCGACATAAGTTCACTACAGAAAGTTCAAAGGGAAACCTACTTATCCAAATGCAATTAATCCTTTCTTGCGAATCATACAGTTTTTCATGCATATTTCCGTGATATAGCCATTCCCTATTCATGTGGGGGACTGTTGGGGTTTTAAGCTATATTAATGCTTAAAAGAGGGTGAATGAGAAATAGAGGGAAAATGACTCACCAATTGACTCGCATTCCTTTTTATACGAATATATATTTTCAAAGAACTCATCATTATCTGATACTATAAGCGCATTATTATGAATGTCGTGATTTTTTGATTTATGAACCAGAAATCGATATGCTTTACTATTGGTCGCATATCCTATGAAAACACAATCAACGATTTTTGGTCGTATTTTAACCCTTTTGGGTTTAGGAACATGCACCTTTGCCAAACGCCCCCACACTTTAAAATAATTCAAGTTGGGCTTTCTTTTCCATTTTTCATATGGAATGGATTGTGTTTTGCTATGAGGTACTCGATTTAGTATCCAGTTAGCCGTAAGAACGGTTTCACCCCACAAGTTCTATGGCAAACCAAAACTTATCAACAATGCGTTCATTATCTCCTTTAACGAACGATTCTTTCTTTTCACAATGCCATTGGATTGGAGAGTGTAAGAGGTCATTGTTTGATGAATAATTATATATTATAAACATATTCTTTCAAAAGGAGATTCATATTGACTACCCCTATCACTTCTTATCATTTTGATTTTCCTGTTAAATTGCATTTCAACTTTATTTTTGTATTGCTTGAATGCATCTATTGCTTCATCTTTACTATTAAGTAAGTAAACACAGCAATATTGAGTACTATCGTCAATAAAAGTTATAAAATACTTCTTTCCACCGCGAGATGATATTGACTTCATATCGCAAATATCTGTGTGAATTAAGTCTAATGGATCTGAATTCCTTTCAACTGACTTATAAGGATGTTTAACATACTTAGTTTCCACACATATTTGACATTTTGATTTGTCGCATTCAAACTTAGGCAATACTTCCAAGTTAATCATTTTCCTCAAGGTTTTATAATTGACATGACCCAAACGTTTATGCCATAATTCATTTTACTCAAGTAAGTAAGATGAAGCTAAAATTTTATTATTATTCTCAACAACCATTACATTCATCTTGAAAAGGACCTCAGTGAGGTAACCTTTTCCTACAAACATTTCGTTCTTATTTATTACAACCTTATCGGATACAAAAACACACTTAAACCATTCTTAACAAGAAGTCCAGCAGAGACTAAATTCTTCCTAATCTCGGGAACATGAAGGATGTTGTTCAAAATCACCACCTTGCCAGAAGTAATTTTCAGAAAGATCTTCCCACATTCTTCAATCTGGCCGTTGCAGCATTTCCCATAGAAAGCGTCTCTTCGGTTCCAACATATATAGAAAAATCTTTCATAACAGCACAAACATGGCGAGTGGCTCCAGAATCAATCCATACCCTTTATGATTTCCCCCAGGTTGCATTCAGAAAGCATAGCACAAAAGTCATCGACATCTTCATGCTTTTACACCATGTTTGCTTGACCCTTCTTTTTGTCTTTTTTCGGATCACGGCACTCTATAGATTTGTGTCCAGCTTTCCCACGGTTGTAGCAATTTCCATTGAACCACTTCTTGCTTGGGTTGCTTTTCGGTTCGGAAGCCTGCTTCCTCTCTCTTATTTTGAGAAGTATCCTCAATAATGTTTGCTCCCATTATTGTTGAGCTTCCACGTCCTCTCTTTTCAGCAGCTTTGTTGTCCTCTTCGATTCTCAACTGAACAATGATATCTCAAGGGACATCTCCCTTCGTTTGTATTTCAAGTAGTTTTTGAAGTCCTTCCACAAAGGTGGCAACTTCTCAATCATCGTTGCTGCTTGGAATGCTTCATTGATGACAAGACTTTCAATGAAAATTATGTTAGTAAAAATACTAAAATTACTACTTTCAACAGTATTAATTCGACTTATGCCTTCAGCAAGGAGATCGTGCATAATCACTTACAATTCCTAGACTTGAGTAATAACAGACTTGTTATCTACCATTTTGTAGTAAAAAAACTTAGAGGCAATAAATTTCTTCAACCCGGCATCTTCAGTTTTGTATTTCTTTTCAAGTGTAGTCCACAGTTCTTTTGACGTCTCCACGCCACTGTAGACATTATACAGACCGTCATCCAGTCCGCTAAGAACATAATTCTTGCACATAAAATCAGAATGCTTCCATGCCTCAATCACGAGAAAACGTTCATTCTCTAGAGTTTCTTCAGGAAGAACATGAACATCTTCCTTAATAAACTTCTACAAACTTAAAGTAGTCAAGTAGAAGAACATCTTCTGCTGTCATCACTTGAAATCTAACCCAAAAAATTTTTCGGGTTTCTCCGTCGGTGCCAATGCCGATGTTCGGCTTGTCGACGCACTGGCAGTCACCATCAAAACATCTTGGTTTCCGTTATCATTAGTCATTTCTATTAAATAATGACACAAGCAAACGTTAAAATCACGTACATTTTAATCTCCAACGGAGTAGAAAACTACAATGGTTTTAATCTCTAAAACAGTGAATATAATACAAATACAGAAAATATATTAAATTCCTTAAGCTTGTTCGTAAACTGTATCTGTAAACTAATTCTGGAAAAGATAAAACAACATATAAACAGAAAATGTAAATGAAACAAAAGTTAATCTGAACCCACTGAATTCTTAGTGTTTCCTTAAGGAATTTAATCCCCTCCTAGTACCCAATGTTATAGATTATTTCCTCCCGGGATAGAATGAACTACACACTAGTGTAGTGATACTTCAAACCCAGTATTTTGGGGAACACAAAGTTCGGTATTAAATCACACTCACTGTTGTTTTCTTTGAAAATAAAACAATGCAAAAGAAAGGAGGAAAACTCAGAAAATCGTATGGAAATCTGAGAGAATGGACTTGTATTTATAGCCAATGTTGGGCTAAAAACTGAAGAGGTGCAACTCTTCAGAATGGTTGTTTATGCAAAACGACCACAGCATAAATATCATAACATAAATGGTTATTTACTCACTAATAAATCGGGAATTCAAGAGGGAGGTTAATTTTCAGTTATAAAATTGAAAAATGGAAAACTGGTAACGGACCATTGGATTTAATATTAATATTCTTTTATTAAAATAGATATTTGATAATATTTCTATTAATATTTTACTATTAACAAATAAATTTGATCCAAAAAATTAATCAATTAGTTGACCGAAGCCGCAGCCGAGCGAGCGAGCGACGGCGCGAGGCTTATCCTCTTCTCAGCTCGTTATGAGCTCAAAGAAGAGCAATTGCTTATATACCCATCAAAAACCTCTTCCTCTTCCAATATGGGACAATGTCTCTTTGTCAAAGAGGAAAACTCAAATATTTTATTTTTCCTTCTATTTCCCATTCACCCTCTTTTAAGCATTAATGTAGCTTAAAACCCCAACATTTCTTTCATTTCTACTTCATACTTCTTAATTATCAATTGGTATTGAACTAAATCACATATCATTAAAACCACAAATTAAATTTAATCGTTACTCATATTTTCAAGATATATATGCAGGATTTTGGCATTGCATTGAGTCGCCAAACTTAGAGAATATAAGTGTTTGTTTTTATATATATATATTCTATCACAATATTCTCTCTTTGATGATACGTTATATATCCCATATTTATAGTAGCAAGCAACACTCCATTTTAAGTTAAAACTCGGATCGGAGTTCATAGCTACTTGAAAACGGGGGATTTGCATATATACCCGCCTTTTGGGTCACATTTTAGCTTGTGCCCGCTTTGAAAAAAAGAATTGCAAGCGTACGCACTTTTTCACATAACTTCAGCATACGGGGCTGAAGTAGCAAAGGCAATCACGCAAAACTTCAGCATTCTAGTAGATGGGCCTGAAGTAGCAAGTGTGTGGAATCAAGTGTGCTGAAATTTTTATTTTTAATTGTTGAACTTAAGCATAGTAGCTAAAGTTTTGTTCTCTATTTGCTGAAGTTTTTGTTTGTAATTGCTGAACTTAAGCATACTAGCTGAAGTTTTGTTCTCTATTTGCTGAAGTTTTTGTTTGTAATTGCACTAAATAAGCTGAAGTTTTTTTGCCTGGGATTCATTAGTTTTGTCATTAAGCTTTTTAAAAAACTTCAGCAGAAGATGCTGAAGTTATTTAGTTCATTTATAAAAATTTCAGCACTAAATAAGCTGAAGTTTTTTGTCCTGGATTTATTAGTTTTGTCATAAAGCTTTTTCAAAAACTTCAGTAGAAGATTCTGAAGTTATTTAGTTCATTTATAAAAATTTCAGCACTAAATAAGCTGAAGTTTTTTGTCCTGGATTCATTAGTTTTGTCATAAAGCTTTTTCAAAAACTTCAGTAGAAGATGCTGAAGTTATTTAGTTCATTTGTAAAAACTTCAGCACTATATAAGCTGAAGTTTTTGAAAAAACTTTCTAACATAATCAGATTGTCAATAGTATCTAAATCATAAATTTTGGAAATAATAAATGTGAAAATAACAGAATTATCATGAAAATGATCACTAAAGTGTGACCTTAAACTTTCAGTACATGAAAATATTCATAAATTATTATCTACTAACTTACGTAATTATTTATAATTTATTTTTAAATAATCTGATAAACATACTTATGACAATCATCCCATGAACTGAAGTTTCATAGCAGCACCAACATCAGAAGAAGAAGAAGAGGAGGAAGAAGAAAAAGAAGATTAATAATCTGATAAACATACACCACAACGGTACTTACTGAGTACCGTTGTGGTGTACTCATGCCCTTCTTGCACATGTTTGTCATGTGCAGATCCAAGTACCTCTACCCAGGCGTATCACCTTTGAGGCAGGGAGATCTATCAGAGACTTTGAGGTATATCTGCCGCGTCCGCAGACCCAGGAGTCTCTATTTTATTCTATCCTTCAATATTTAGCCTTCTATCTTACTGTTAATGTAGACACTCTAGAGTTAGAACACTGTAGTGTATTTTCTTTCAGCTTGTGTTCCCGTAAGTTTTTGGATTTTGGGATAGTGCTGTATGAGTTTTGAGATGTTGAGTTGTATATGCCGAGCGACAATTTATATATTGTTTCATTGTTTATTCTTGGCTTTTAGATATATATTTTTGCAAGCTTCTATTTACTTTCCGCATTGTTAGACTTACCTAGTCGTAGGAAGAAGAAAGAGGAGGAAGATGGCTGAAGTTGTTTAAAAATTGGGTACAAGTTAAAACTTTAAAAAAATTGGGTATAGGTTAAATGGGGGCGACCAAATAGGGCGCCCCGTGTAATTTTTACATTGAGAACACAAAAGACACTCCAAAACAAGGGCGGCCCAACAAATTTTGTGACCTAAAACCAAATTTTATTAGGGGCCTTAACTTTTTTAAAAATATATTTATTTATTTATTTGATTTCTATTTTCTAGCGTTTATTAGATATGAAGTTATTAATAATTTATAATCAATAACGCGTAATAAGTCTTTCTTAATTGTATATAGCTAATCTATTTAACGTTTCTTGAGACATTGATGATCTTATGTATGATTTTATCAATTTTAATTTTGAAAACTTCTTTCCACTTAAGGGACGGTAACGAGAGTTATTAACATTATTTCATAAGCAATATCGACAATGAAAAAAATAATCAAATCTTTTAATTTGACCGAGTGTAGCAATTAAACTGCTATCTTCTAATTGCACTATTTTCCTTTATACTTTTAATTCCGAAAACAAATCTAAACCATCAATATCGAATTTATTATTATGCTTTAAGGAACATTTCCATCATGTAGGATCCTAATTTTTACCGCTAAATAGAAAATCAAAAATATTTTCATATGCTTCGAATTGTTCAAATCTATTTTGAAGTGGAAAAAATAGCTTTGTCTAGTATGTATAAAGTAATCAACTCCAAAGGACTCTTCGAAAGGTTTTGAGATTTTATTTTCAAAATTCTCATTAAATTGTTACTTCCAATATATCACACGTTTCTTACGAAATTTGGTACGTTATTCATTTCAAGTGCAATTTTCTTAGCAGAAATTATAACAGTTGCAAATCCTTCTTCTCTATACATGTTAAAGAAAGATATCAAACATTTTTATTTCACAAAACCTTTTCATAAACTTATTAGGTGTAACAAAAAATGGAGCTCCCATAAATGTGAAATCTAAGACTGAAGCATTTGTCTTAATTGCTTTATGGTAGGGTCTCCCCTACACTCCAATGGTAATTAAGGTCATGTTTCCTTTTGATAGATACGATTGTTCTTAACTAATGCACAATACATGATGTTTCATCAGCAAATCAAATGTCCATCTTGGTCTAATTTCCACGCGGTAACACCATAGTATATAGGGGACATCCAATAAAAAACAGCATAGTATATATTAAGATAATAAAATTAATATATACTCCAGGTACAAGTGGCATGCACCTCTGGCTTAAGCGTCAGAAATTAGACAAAAATTAAAGAGCTAGACCAATTGCAAACTCGACATTCAATTCATGGATTAGAATAGCTGCTGCTGATAGCTAAGCACAACTTCGGATTTATATTTTTTAGATTTTTCAATGCCTACGGGTTTCAGTGTTCTAGCAGATAATTCTTTGTCGCCTCTAATTGCTTGTTTTCCCTGCTCAAGCTTGCAACATGTAACGACCCAATCGGTCGTTTTGAGCTTTAGAGCGTCGTTCGGTGATTTGAGGCATTGAGTAGCTTCACTTCATGTTTTATGACTTGTACACGTAGTCGGAATTGAATTTTTGGGAGTTCATAGATGTTTCGGAAGGAAAGTTCTAATGTTTGACTATTGAGTAAACGATCTCGAAATCGGGATTTGAAGGTTCCAATAGATTTGTATGATGATTTCGGACTTGGATATATGTTCGGGTCGAGTATCAGGTGATCTGGGGGCATTTCGACGCTTAATATGGAAAGTTAGCAATTTGAAAGTTTAAGAATTTCTTAAGTTTGATATGAAGTGGACTTTGGTGTTATCAATGTCCGTTGAGGTTCCGAGTCTTGGAATAGGTTCGTATCGTAATTTATGAATTGTACGTAAAGTTTGGCATCATTCCGAAATGTTTAAATATAAATCGGACCAGTTCACGAAGAAGAAATTTCTGTTGCACAGGGCTGACTTTGGAAGCTTATATCCTGCAATCTATAAGAAATTTGGAGATAATCCAAAAACAAAAGTTGTAGCCCTTGGTGTCTAGTTTTCATAAAATCAAATCGATTGTCATTTGGGATTTTTTACAAATAGTTATGACCATTCTACTAGAGGCTGTCTGGATGAGTTGGCCAGCTTGCTCTTCGCGATCGCGGTTGGTTTTTCGCGATCGCGAAGGGCAATTTTGAGCTGAGAAAAGTTATGCTTCGCGATCTCAAAGAATTTTCCGCAATTGCGAAGGGTTAATATCTGGGCAGAAGCTATATTTCGGAGGGTTTGGCTCATTTTCACCTCATTCCTTCCATGGGAGCTGACTTTGGGGCGATTTTGGAGTTCCATTTTCATCATCAAACTTTAGGTAAGTGATTATACAACTTGTGAGTTAAATATATGAGTTAAAACATGAATATTTATGAAAATTGTGGGATTTTAAGAGAAAAAACTAAAATTTGGTATTTTCAAATTTTTACCACGAAATTAGACATGGAATTAGGAATAAATTATATATTTGAGTTCGTTGCATTATTAGTAAAGTTTATCTTCAAGAATTTTGGGAATCCGGGCATGCGGGCCCGATGGTTGACTTTGTTGATTTTTCAAGCGGAGTTGAGAATTATTATAAATTATTAAATTATTCGCATTGGAGTATATTTTGATTGATTTGCACGTTGTTTGACTAGTTCTGGAACATTTGGCTTTGAGTTGAGGTGATAGAGAGGCGTTGGAGCCGGTTATGGAACTTCAGAGAAAGGTAAGTCTTCTGTCTAACCTTGTGAGGGGAAAACTACCCCCTAGGTGATGCAATTGTTATGTGCTACTAGTTGTGGGTTCAATGTACGCACGAGGTGACGAGAGTCCGTACGTAGCTAAAGCATATTTATGTTCGGGTAGACTTAGGACTCTATAATGTAATATTTGAATTATTTGAACTCATTCTGTTGACTTAGTTAATTGAGTATATAATTGAAATTGATTTAGAAATATATGTGTATATTAGGCCAAGCTTTATCACCTTGAGTTGTCGGAAAGTTCTTTGAGAAACGGTAAAGGTTATACTCACCTTGCGTTATATATCGTAAGCTCGTATTTCGTAATTCGAAAATTCTTTTTCTTTCTTATGGAGCGGGCCGAACGCCTCGGCAAGATTATATACCATACTCTCATGAGAGCGAGTTCTTCGCCTCGATAGTATAATAGATGCATCTATGATTCGTGTTGCTCGACCCTCGATAGTGTACACATTATGATGGGATTGGACGGATCGCCTTGGCAGTATCATATTCCTTATGAGATCTGATCATATGGCCTCAGCATAATCATGGGTTATATCGCTAGCAGTCAAATACTTACGAGATTTTTCCTTCCCCTGATACCTTGCATTTTATATGGTATTTCTTATTCATTTGATATAGGCACTGGATATTTTTTGAGTTGTTGAGATAGGATACGAGATGAGAAATTGATATTGTTTAAAGAAATTTGGAAGATGGTGTTAGTTTCAAATTTACCTCACTACTACTGTTGTGATTTTCATCTATTTACGATTTACCATATTGATTTATTGTACTAGTAAGTGTCGATGTCGATCCCTCATCACTACTTCTGCGGGGTTAGGCTAGATACTTACTGGGCATGCATTGATTTATGTACTCGTGCTGCACTTCTGCACTAAATGTGAAGGATCTGACAGGTTCATTTGGTGATCATCTTGGTGCGTAGGCACAATTATTGAGGAGACTTTACGTGAGCTGCATTCCAGGCTACGCATCGCAGTCCACAGAGTCTCCATCGTACTATTTATTTTATCATGTCTCATTTACATTCTAGACAGATGTTGTATTATTATCGTACTCCTTAGTAAATACTCATGCACTTCTGACACCAGATTTTGGGATATGCTAGTGATGCTTACAGTTTGGTATCTTATCATCGCCTTTTATTTCTCTTATAAACTACAAAAATTTGTATGTTCCCGTGGATTTAAAAAGGGTAAATTCCCTTCCTTATTAAAATTTATGATTTCGAAAGTAATAGAATTGATCAATCGCTGCTAACATCACAACCTATAATGGATTTTGGGTCATGACACAACAGTACTATCTTCGGCCTTTGAATAGAAGCAAAGCAGGTGACTTTATTGGAAGACTGATTTTGAAGTATGAAACAGTGAATTAGTCCCATATGTCATACCTTTTTAAAGTCAACGGCAGGCGCCTTTGTCGAACAATTGGTTAAACTACAATGCCAGTCCTTTCTTAATTGTGTATTTGAAAGATGGCGAAATACATAAAGCGCCCCTTCAAATTGTCCATAATGGTCAGTTGAACACATTAACTTGCCATATGACCAGTCAGACACCTCTACTTGGTAGAAGTATATTCTCTTAAACCTCTTCCGCTGACATGGCAAATTTTGTGTGTTACACCTATATCTATGCGCGTGAACATCTTGAAAATTAGGTTTTTTTTCCATAATTCAATGTGGACCCCACCACCTCCTAGAGATCCGCAGACCCCCTCCCTAATTTTTTTCATCTTCTTCGTTACTCCAACTGCAAGAACACCAAAGAAACCCTCCTCTTCTTCCTTCCAAAGCACCTAAGACCTAGCTAAGACAAAACTCTAAATAATTCCTTGAGCTAGGAGCGCCTCCCCTTCTCTTCTGACTTCATTTTCTTTGTGTTCTCAATATACAAAAAGATACATACAGACACGGAACAAAAAGAGGAAAACAATGGAGGAAATGGAAAAAACTTGAGGAGATTTGCACAAAAAAAGTGGAAAAGCAAATTTACACAAAAAGATACATACACACACGTAACAAAAAGAGGAAAACAATCGAGGAAATGGAAAAAACTTGAGGAGATTTGCACAGAAAAGTGGAAAAGCAAATTTGCACAAAAATAGAGATAGAAAAAAAAGAGAATGAGAGAGAACATGGTAAAAAACAAACAAAATTTCAATGGACATTCTCGAGTTGTTCTTAGTTCTTCCGAAAAGCATAGGTACAAAAATCCAAAAGCACATATTTTCCTATGGAAATTCCTTGTATTCTCATCCTCTACTTTCATTGATTTAGTTCCTGAAAACAATACAAAAGAAGATTTTTACCATTAGCTTTAGTTCATAGCTTTCTGATCCAAAAAAAATTTCAAAAAAAAAAGGTTTTTGTTTAGTGTAGTCATATCTAAGAAGAAACCAAAATAGAGTAGATGGTGAGTTCAACTTGAAATTTTCCGGTGCTTGGTCGGAGTTGTAAGTTCCGTTCGTGTCCGGCATCCATGATGTTGGTCCAAATAGGTTTTATGGTGGTTTAAGGTCTGATTTGGTAAAGTGAGGTCTTTTTCTAATTTTTAATTAAAAATAACAACTATTTCTTAATATAGAGTATAATTTATTTAAGAAATACACGTGCCATCCAATAATTTATCAGATTGACATGTCATCCGCGAGTGTAACACACACATGAGGCTTGTTGAATTCGAGTATTCACGAGACACACTTGTGTTAAATAGAAGTGTCTGACTGGTCATATGGCAAATTAAGGTGTTCAACTGATCGTTGTGGACAACTTGGAGGAACTGTTTATGTATTTCGCCTTGAAAAATTAAAGATTGCTGAGAACAATGCAATATGGAAGGTCAAAGACTAACGAGGATGATAACTTGAGAACATAGGCCTACCCATGGGGTGACAGAAAAGAGACATACATCGACTTGGCCAGGCAAATCCTAGGTCATATAATCATTGACTTTTGACTTTGATTATCATTACAAAGATAAGGAATGTATTATCAGTATTCATTTCCAAGTTGAAAGGTATAACGTGTTGGACTTTAATTATTGGGCCTTAAAGACTTTAAGTATTGTGCTTTAAAGATTAAGAGGGTGAATGGGGAAATGACGAGAAATAAAAGGGAGGAAAATGAAAATTTGAATCAAGTAAACTTTTGTCATGAACTTTGTACCACATCGGTGAAACACAACTACAATTGTGTGTATAAATATAAGATCACTTCTTGGAGCTTTTAAAAGGAGTTAACACAGTACCACATTTTACTTCGCTGTCTCTTTCTCTCAAATTCGTAAGTGTGATTTTGCTCCGTTCTTTGAGTTCGTTGGTATCCTGCAGTTTGTATTACCAAATTTAATCCATTACCTTGGCAACTCTTGAGGGAGTTAAAATTTCTTAAAGATACACAAGAAAATTATGGACTCGGAATATTTCTTATCGTTTACAAATTTTCTGTTTCTCCTAACAGTTTTATTATTTCTGTTTTAACACAGTATAGTCTACATAATGATCTTTAACTATCAACTTAAAATTGAGTTCACTTGTTACCGTATTCCTCAATTTAGAGATGGAAGTTTCCATGTTGATGTGTACCCTCAACGCCTTTCCAATTTTGGCATTCAACTGTTGTTACTGTGTTATGAATTCTTTCACCATCTCCTCCAACCTGCATCGGTCATTACCCCTGCTAGCTGATGTTCCAGGGGATCGAGTTTTCACTCGAACGAGATGGCAAGGTCCCAGTTGATTGATCGTTTGGGGTCCGTGTTCCTCCGGGAGTCCGAAACTTTTTTAATGATTTTTTGGACAAAAAGTATATTTTTAATGCTAAAAAAAAATTATACAAATAGGTATTTCGCAGTATTATACTGCGAATTACTTTAACGGAAATTTAACCGTTAAAGTAATTCGCAGTATTATTTATAATTCGCAGTATTATACTGCGAATTATTTAACAGTTTTCTGGATGTAATCCTAAGGTATTTGTGGTGATGATGTAATATCAATTATTAAAAAAAAAATTAATAATTCGCAGTATTATACTGTAAATTACTTTAACGGCTAAATTTTTGTTAAAGTAATTTGCAGTATAATACTGCAAAATACCTATTTGTGTAAAAAAAATTTAACATTTAAAATGTATTTTTTGTCCAAAAAAAAAACATCAACAAAATTTCGAACTCCTCCATTATGCTCCGCTAGTTGGACGGTTGCATCCACGGGTGGTTATTAATCTGACATGACATTTCCCTTGAATAAATAATCAATAGTAAGTGAGAATAATAGAAAATTGAAAAGTAGCAGTACTACTTTGGATTCAACGCCCAATTGCTAAATCCCATGGTGGGCTGTTTAAGTTTAACCCAAAAACTAATTTTAGGATAAATAATTGAATTTGTTTTTTAAAGCTGCTAGCAAACAGATTAATCCAAATTGTTATTGTAAAAAACTAAGAACAAAATTGATTAATAGAACGAAGATTAAGATAATAAAAAAAAACTTATTGATCGTTTGCCTCTAAAGTGACTGTATTAAAATGGAATACATCTCAGCAAGAGAGAAAGATAATCTTGTTTATGAACATAATATGTTGGATTTTTCAATTTGGGTAGGGGGTTGCTCTATGTGGGCTGACCCACCATTTATGAATAGACAAAATTAGGGAGAAATTTAAAAATAGCCAGATTTACTACTGGTCGTTGAAAAATAGCCAAGTTTCAAAAGTCATTGAAATTTAGTCACTTTAAATCTGAGCGAAAACACTGTTCAAAATCCGAAAAAATACGCCCGCAAATTTTACTGGAGTTCCAGCATAAGTATGCTTGAACTCCAGTAAATTTTACGGGAGTTCCAGGATAACTATATTGGAACTCCCGCAAATTTTACGGGAGTTAATTTTATTACACCGTAGATTAATCGAGAGTTCGAATGACCTCGGTATTTGCAATTTGTGTGAAAAACTATCCTTGCTATGCTACCGTTCCCTGATTGGATGACTTCTCTTTACTAATAACTGTAAAAGAAACTTGTTGGAAACTTTAATTACTTGACTTTAATCGAGGAGAGTAATTTGCTACATAATCTTGTCTTGTACGTCATCCAAATATTTGCTATTGTCTTCTGTCTACCACCAAGTAGATATATGTGTATTCATAAAATTTTGTGAAGGATTTGCTACTGCCATGAATAAAATCTTTTTTGTAACAACTATAAATTTGTTCATAGTAATATATCATGAAGATAAGGATTTGATGTACAAGTATTTTGAAGGTACAAGGTTTCTGTAAGGTTCAGCTTCTTCGTTTTGTACTAATGTGAATAGAAAGAAAATTTTACTTTGACTATAACTGATAACGTCTTATTGCTAGTCCATGAGTGGGACACAAATGTCTTTATAATTATTGAATCATTAGGAGGAATCTGTATTCTCTTCATGGATACAATAAGAGATGAAGTTTGGGGTCCATGGTAATGGGACTTTACAATGCAATTCTTATGTTTGAATTTATTGATTTTTGAAATGTAAATTTAAGAAAATAACTTTGAAGTGTGGTAAATCCATATATAAATTGTCTTTCTGCACTTTTAAAGAACAACTACTTGAAAATGGATAATAATAAAGATATTGTTTCTCTAATATTTTTCCAACATGAATGGTATATTGTTGCTTGATTCTTAACAGAATTTGATGCAGTGCTTCCTTGACTCGAAGTAAAATAATATGGTAGAAAAGATTCAGACGAGACTTGACACTGATTTGTCAAAGTACTTTGCTACGACTATAAATTTATGTGTTATGAGAATTGGTTTTAGGAGAACACATTGTCTCTTTAATATAGTAAATTAGTTTGGCCTTAATTCCTCTTCTTCTATGAGTTAATTGTGAAATGTATTACTACATTAAATGGTAGTAGCTATTCTTATTATTTTTGTGTTCCTATTTTAGACCTGGCTGGACGGGAATAAGCTCGAACTATTCCAAGTGGGAGGTCTCGAAGTCGAGCAAGGGGACAATGTAGAAGGATGCGTCATAACATGACTTATTTTTGTAGTGATTCAGACTCGGAGCTCAAAGTCATCAGGAATGTCCCAAGAGCAAGGCAAAATGATTTAAGGTATCGAAGGTTGAATGAAGGGAAGGAAAAAATAAATTCAGGGAGTTTAAGGAATTTAAAATGGGCCCTGATACTTCCATTCCTAAACATGTACACATTTAAAGAGCCGAATTGTCTAATTACATAGAGATTACTGATTAGGAAGCGCTAGTAATTTTAGAGGACTCTCTTCGAGAGCCTTGGGGAAGTTTTAACTGATATTTATCATGATATATGGTCTAGTGCAACTTTTAGAGTATATTTGCAAGAGTTAGTATTCAATTGGTATATGTATGTCCTAGCAAATATGTAAATAGTTATTTGGTGTTCTAGTTTAATAAAATTTAAATTATGTTATTTGTCTCACTAGTTACATATAATATTTATTATTTTATTTTATAATGGATTGAAAATGAAGTATACATTAAGAAGTGATTTTAATATTAATTAAAATATGTAGATAATAATGACGAATGAAAACGTAGTGACCTAAATGTATAATTAATATTATAATTAGTTTTTTTTTGAGTGCGTAATAATATACATAAATTGACTGAAGTATATATTGATGAGTTAAACTTGTAATATTGTCTCTAATAACAGACATGGCATCGAAAGTATCATTACAAACTTGAACAAAGGTGGGAAACTAAATGGTAAAAATTGCGACATCTGGAGTCAAAGATGTGGTATGTACTCGAAGAGTAAGATGCTCTTGAAATAGCCTAGTTTAAGCCGTCAAACAAGTGATGATTGAATGAAAGAAAAACCACTAGTAGGGATATGGATGGAGTCACGCTCAGTAATTATTAACCATATTATGAGTCACCTAGAGAAGGGTAACAATGCCCAACACATGAGGGATCTAGAAACTTAAAATATTTGGAAAAAGAAAGATTTTACTGTATGTGAAATTATTGTAAGTTCAGTTGTTAATGATCTCATCTACGAATGTGAGCAATATCATACTGGTCAAGCCATGTGGGCACATTTAAGTGAGGCATATGGCGGTACTACTGTGAGTTGCCTTAGACAGCTGACAATCAAGTTTGACACGTACAAAAAGTGTCATGATCATAGTGTCAAGCAACATCTAAGGATGATGTCAACTATGATTGCTCAACTCAAAAGTGTTGGTCATGTTTTCTCTGATGAGCAGCAAATTCAGGTAGTGATTCGATCTCTTTCCAATAATTAGGAACATCTAAAAGTTAACTTGACCCATAATGATAACATCAAAAATCTGCTGATGTTGCTTGTCAAGTGGAGCTTGAAGATGAGCGGCTTAGTGGTTCTAAATTTGTACCTTGTGCCTTTGTGGCAGAATCAAGTGGTACAAAGAGATCAAGATTCAAGCGCAAGAGAAACTCGAAAAATAACGGAAAGGGTAAAGAGATCGGAGAAGGATCCTCCAAGAAAAGAAACAAGTCAAATTTCAAGAAAGAAAAATGGTTCTACAAGAAGAAAGAAAAGAACAAGATGAAGTGCTACAATTGCCAAGTTCCAGGGCATTTTGCTCGTGAGTGCATTGAGCCGAAAAATATAGCATTTCAAAATGCATCTCTAAATGCTATATATGTTTTTAGCGCTATTTTACTAACTGAATCTTATCGTGTATCGATTTTAGACTCAGGGGCCACCGACCATGTGAGTCATGATAGAGAAGAGTTTATAGAGTTTCATCGAGTTCAACCCAGAACAAGTCATGTATATGTGGAAATAATTCAAATCTTGAAGTCAAAGTGATAGGCACTTGCATAATGGACACGCGTGGTGGCCGATGATGTTGCATGACTTCCTATATGTTCCAGAGATTCGATAAAACTTAGTCTCTGTGTTTGTTCTTCTAGATATAGATTTCAATTTGAACTTTAGTTGCAATAGTCTTAGAACTACTCTAGACAATATTTTCTATGGTTTTGGACATCACTATGATAGTTTTATTGTATTAAATTATAATCCTTCTATGTATAACTATTATGTTAATTGTTGTGTTATGGCATGTTATTCTAGTAATTATGGTATTGATGTTATTACATGGCATGTAAGATTAGGTCACATATGATAGGATAGAATGAATATATTAGCTAAGGAAGGACATTTATGTTCTTTCTGTATGCCAACTTATGAAAATTGTCTTGCTAGAAAGAATACACGCAAACGATGTGGAAAGGCCAAGAGAGCTGATTTTTTATTGTAATTAATCCATTCTGATATCTGTGGTCCAATGAATCTGAGGGCCAGGTCTGGTACTTTATATTCATTACGTTCATTGATGATTTCATACGCTTTGGTTATGTCTATGTGATTTTTGTCATAAATCTAAAGCACTTGAATGCTTTAAGAAATATTTGGATGAAGTTGAGAATCAATTAACAAAAGGATTAAGACCTTAATAACTGATAAAGGGCATGAATATCTATAAAAGAATTTGAAGAATCGTGTAACGTGAAGGGCATACCAGACAGTTAATTATTTCTTACACACCTCAGCAAAATGGTGTAGCAGAAAGGAGGAATAAAATATTATTTGACATGATAAGGTCCATGACGGCGCATGCAAATTTACCTATGTCCTTTTGGGGGGGGGGGGGTGCACTATTGATTGCAGCCTACACGTTGAACAAAGTACTTTCTAAATCAGTCTCTTCTTCTCCTTATGAGCTTTGGACTGGTCATAAATCAAATTTAAACGATTTACGACTTTGGGGTTGTACTGCATATGTAAAAGATTCTTTTAGAAAGTTTTACATATAAGGTACAAAAGGCAAGAAATGTATCTTTATAAGATATTCAAAATACTCCAAAGAGTATGTGTTCATTGGTGAATTAGAGGATGGATGTGTTACTGAGATTGAATCACGAGATGTCACATTTCTAGAAAATAATAATTTTTCAAAGAAGGGCGAGGTAAAGAATGGAGAGCCTCTTTATGAAATGTTGAACTCAGATAGTCAGCAAGTGTCTTCTGGCACGGTTGATAATCAAATTGATCAGGATCTTGTTCTTCATCTGAGTGGGACTGGGAACTCTCAATTCCAAAATCCTTTTGACGAACCCAAATTTCAACTACGAAAGAGTACCAGAAAAAATATACCTACACGTACTTATGAGATTGAAGATTACGTTTTCTTCGTATCTCCCACATAAATGGATGAGCCAAAGCTTGTAGCTGAGGCTTTATCGAGCCCTGAAAAATATGAGTAGATGAAAGAAATGAAAGAAGAATTAGAGTCCATGAAAATCAACAAAATCTTGGATCTAGTTGATCTTCCACTTAAGCGTGGATCCATTGGGAGAAAATGGGTTCTCAAAGTTAAATGCAAAACGGATGGGTCAATAGAAAGATACAAGGCATGATTGGTGGCAAAAAAATTTACTTAAGAAGCTGGAATAGATTATGAGGAAATATTTTTACTAGTTGTGAAGTTTACCTCAATTCGCTTACTTTTGGCTATTGTTGCACGTTTGGATTTAGAGTTACACTAAATGGACGTGAAGATAACTTTTCTCAATGGAAAACTAAATGAAGAAATCTATATGGAAAAACAAGTAGGCTTTATCGTTAAAGGCCAAGAAAAGAAGGTTTGTAAATTGGAAAAGATCTATTTATGACCTGAAGCAATCTTCAAGGAAATGGTGTTCGATATTTCACAAGGAGGTGATCTCGTATGATTTTACCATGATCAATGAAGACCATTGCATTTATGTGAAGAAGTCCAATAGGATGTTTGTAATACTCTCTCTTTACGTGGACGATATTTTATTGACCGAAAATAATTTGGAGTATTTGAAAACTGTCAAGTTATGGCTTTCAAAGTCATTTGACATAAAATATATGGGTGAGGCAAACCATATCATTGGAGTTAAGATCCAAAGATACCGTTCCAAAAAGTTATTGAGTCTATCTTAAGAAACTTATATAATCAATTGGAGCACTTTCGCATGAATAGTTGCAAATCCATGGATATTCTTATAGCGAGAGTTGAAAATTTAAGCCTTGAAATTTGTCCCAAGATTGAAAATGAAAAGAAAGACATGTCTTGAGTTCTGTATTCAAGTGTTGTGGAAAGTTTGATATACGCTATGATGTGTACTCACCCAGACATTTATTATACCGTAGGTCTAATTAGCGGGTATCAATCCATTCCTGGAAGAGATCATCAGAAAGCTGTGAAGAGAACTTTCAGATACTTGTCGGAACTGCATATTATTCACTATTTTATAGTAGAAATGATTTACACTTAAAAGGATATACAGATGATGATTGGGCTGGTGACCGAAATGATAGAAAATAAACATCTGGTTATGATTTCTAACTTAATGATGGTGCTATTTCATGAAAAATTAAGAAACTTGTACAGCCGTTTCGAAGATGGAAGCTGAGTTCGTGGCTTTTGCATCTGCAGTACAATAAGCTATTTGGTTGAAGAGATTCTTTAAGCATTTGGATATTACAAAGAACTCTCAGAGTCCTCTATACTGTAATAGTCAAGCGGCTATTGCATACATAAAGTATCCTAAGTATCATAGCAATACCAAATACATTGATATCAATTATAACTTTGTGATAGACATAGTAATTGTCACACCTCCTTCTTTTGAAGAATAGAGAGTTTTTTCAATTAAAGTAACATTATTCGAAATGAGATTATTTGTTTAATTATAGTCTCCAATTGGGATAATTATTATGGTGTCCCAAGTTACCAGTATTTTTTAATGTCACAACCCAAATTCTACTATAGGCCGTGACGGCGCCCAACGTTAACACTAGGCAAGCCAACAGTGAACTAACCACATGATTGTTTCTTTTAATATTTTAGAAATAACTGATTTTTAATTTGTGCATAAATAGGAAGTAAGAATTTAATAAAATGAGAGACCAATAATTCTGAAAGAAAGTGAGATAAGTAAATATCCAAAAATCATCATGTGTCTACTAGTAAAATTTTCAAGACATGGTGTCACAAGTGTAAGAGTTACTAGTAGAATATACAAAAAAATACTAAAATAATGTCTTAAATGTAGTAGACAGAAAGTAAATGCAATAGAAAGACTTGAAGTGTTGCGCAATGGGATTATAAGGCAGCTCACTACGAAGTGTCGGAGAAATCAGGAGTGTGCGCCAGGATGATAACCAGATGCACCTGCCTCCGGTCCTGCGCAGGTAGTGCAAAAGTGTAGCGTGAGTATATAAACAACATGTAATCAGTAAGTATCTAGTCTAACCTTGAAGAAGTAGTGGCGATGGGTCGACTTCCACACTTACTATGGGCTTATAATAAAATAGTGAAACTCTAAATAAGCATGTGTTATATAAATGATAATAAAACTCAATAGCAAGAAATAAATAAACAATTCTTTCTTCGATAGTAAGTCCTAAATCAATTTCCATCATTGAATCATTTAACCTCTCAAGCCAATAAAAAAAGTATACTTGGGTTCCAAATATTATTACGCACGAATTATGCCGAGGACATACGACCTGATCCAAAATACATATACATATATTGTGTGCACTGCTGAGGGTCGAATGGAACAAATATAGATGCATCTATTCACCTGTCGAGGCGAACAACCCGCTCTCATGAGAGTAGTGGAATTTATCTCGCTCGCGGAATATACTTGCGACGCGAGTGAACATAGATTTTTCAAAGTTACCATAATATTCCTCAACTTTTTCCAAAAATAAGAAATTCAGATTGGAAACTTTTAAATCTTGAAATCTTCAATCTCAGCTCTATTCAAGGCAAATAATAACATAATCAAATAACGGTATCAATAAGGCATGGTGTAAACCTAAGACTACCCGGACATAAGCATAATTAATAGCTACGTACGATTTCTCGTCACCTCGTGCGTACGTAGCACCCACAAACAGAAGCACATATTAATTCAGTTTTCCTATGGGGTTAATTTCCTCTTACAAGGTTAGAAAAGAGACTTACCTCATCTTAAAGCTTACTTTCCGATCCACAATTATGCTTTTAACCCTTAATTCGTTGCCAAACGACTCGAAACTAGTCAAATGTAATATAAAATAGTCAATACATGTTCAAAATTTCATATCCCAACTATTAAAGTGATTACCCAACTCCAATTGAAGAATTCCTAAAATTCACCCCTGGGCCCACGTGCCCGAATTTCGAAAATTTTCGAAGAAAGTTGTTACCCATAACCTCATGAATTCAAATATATGATTTTTACCCCATTCAATAATCATTTTTGTGGTTAAATTTTTATCAAACCCCTAAGTTTTCTCAAAAATCCCATGAATCCCACTATTTTCCATGTTAAATCTACTTATGATTCGTGTATTTAGCTAAAGAATCGATAGGGATCACTTACCTATTGATGTTGATGGAAACCCTCCCAAAGATGCTCTCAAAATCATCCAAGACCAAGTGGGAAATGAGGGAAATAAAGCTAAGTCCCGCATTAAAAGTTGTTGCACAGCTTGTTCGCAAATGCGAAAAAGGCAGTTGGGAAAAGCGGCAAAAAATCTTCGCAAATGTCAACTCCACAGTGCCTTCCCATCTTCGCAAATGCGAAAGGTTCTTTGCAAATGCGATCAAAACTTCGCATTTGTGAGACCTGCAACACCAGCGAGAAACCAAAAAAAAAAATGAAGACCTTCCACCTCTCCGAAACTCACCAAACCCTCAAGGCTCCACACCAAACATCCACACAAATCTAAAAATACCATACAAACTCACTTGCGCGATCGAAACACCATAATAACATCTAGAATCATGAATCTGACGCCAAAACACATGGATTAACTCATGAAACTCAAAAACTTATAAAAATACTCCCGCGTGTCCGATTCCTATCAAATCAACTTGGAATGATGCCAAATTTTGCATGCATGTCATAAACGACGTTACAGAACGATTCTAGGTCTCAAAATCCCAATTGGGCCTCGATAACACCAGGACCTACTCCAAACCAAATTTAAAGAACTTTAAAACCTTCAAAGAGCCAACTTTCATTATTAAGCGCTGAAACGCTCCTAGGTCGTCCCAAAACCCAATCTGAATATATGCCAAAGTCCAAAATCATCATACGAATCTATTGGAATCGTCAAATCCTTATTCTGACGTTGTTGACTCAAAACATTGACCGAAGACAAACTCAGCCTTATAAAGTCAAACCATGGAACCAAGTGTTATAATTTCAACCCAAACCCTTCAAAATACCGAACTGACCATCCCTGCAAGTTATAAAATAGTAAAAGTATAGACAGGTAGTCTTATTTAGAGAAATAGGGTTCTAAAAAGCAAAACGACTGGTCGGGTTGTTACATTTTAAATCCCAAATCGAGGAAGTTTGACTCTATTTGCGGTCTGCGAATACAGAAGACCGGGTAAGGAATTATGTTAATACAGGAGAAGGTGTGAGGCACTCCTGAGTTTCGTGATTTTAGCATGGTCCCTCAACAATTACAACTTAGTTTGATTACCTAGATTATTACATGTTTTAAGACTTATGTGCAATTTTACTTTCTAACTGCTTTTAAATATTTATTTAATCATTTTTAGAATTTATAGAATTTATTTGAACAATTCTCGATGTCGCGTACTCGTTTATTTTTGTACATATTGCAAATCCCGGCAAGTGAAATGTACCCGCGATTTGCAACATATTTATTTTTATTATTTTAAAGTTATGGTCAAGTCGCGTGAAAACGCGCACTCAAATTGGGGTTTACGTATCGTGACCATGCAACGAGAACTGTACCCACGACCACGATGATTTGTTAATCGTGCTTAAAGCAAACCGTGGTGTTTATGAGTTACGCCTTTCCTATTGTTGGAGATTAAATGTACAATCACAAGAATTGTGGAAGTAATGTTGGGATATATTATCTATTGCAAAGGATCAAATACAGCTTTGGTGTTTCACTACTGGATGAACTTAAAGCAAACTCAGACTATTTTACATTGTTTAGATCCCTTTATAACTTTGTTCAAACTAATAAGAAAATCCAACGGATTAGGCGTTCGAGAAACTGCTTTGGTTTGTTATTAGGAGTTACTAACTTTATTGGGGACAAATAAACCATTAAATCTTCATGGTGGTACTATTATGGCCAAAACCTACGAATTGGGGCTTAATCGAAGTACTGATTCCTAATATTTAGCAACTAAAACAGCAAAGGACGGGTTCATCTTGCCATATTTAAGATAACTGGGCCTAGAAAATTTTCTTTGAATAGCCCATTAGACGAACTCCAGTATTTGAGCTTAAAGAAATAAAGAAATTTTACACCCTATAGAAAACCTTAGTACCCTATTTATTTTAAATAAATATCATTTTAAAATATTACATCCTATAGATATCTTTTATCCTTTATAGCAAAATATCTAATTATAGTTACATCCTACATTTAAGGCACCATATATGCTAAATAATATTTTTCTCTCTCCTTTTTAGTCTTTTCTCTCACATAATCACCGTATATCTGCTCTAACCACGTTCTCTCTCTCTTTTTGCATACACTTTACTCTCTTCTCCCACAAACCCATGATTCATAACTCTTCTCCCACCCAAATTCTCTAGGTCTCCACCGTTATCACTCCCCATTTCGCATCTCTCTAAAATCATTGTTTTAGAGCCGATACAAGTGCTCCTGGTAGGTTTAATTCTTAGATTTTGAAATCATTATTTTGTTTCTCTAATTTTGATACAGATTTTACGTTATTTCTGAAACAATAACCATTGGTATTGTTTACTCACCAGGAAGCTTTGGTTTTTCTCTTCAATGTCAGATTCAACGCCACACAAGATGATAACCAGAGGTATACCCACCAAAATTTTAAATTTTGATGGGCCCTCTTTCTCGTTGCAAATAACTCAAGCGGAGTCGAATTTTGCAGGTTTATCAGAAACTACAGTTTCAGAGAGAAGAACTAAATTACACAATGACAAATCGAAAGAAGTCCAAGTTGAGAAATTTTCAAAAGAAATAAAAAATCCAGATGCTTCAAAGAGGAAAAAACCTATGAATGATTCTTCATGTGTCAATGTTAAGGAAGTTGATGCAAAAAAAAAATATCAGATACATGACACGAAAAGGTAATTGCTATTGTATCAATATGCATTCAAAGAAACTTATATGTATTCATAATTATTCAAGTTATTTTATATGTATGATGTTGTTGTATTGGGAAAAAACTGGATTTATATATTGAAGATGACGTGTCATGACATATGTACTGGTCAAATGGTCAAAGTACGATAATCAATCAAGAGGCACGGGCAACAACAGATACGGGAGAGAAGAAACTTAAAGAGACACGAGTCCTTACTCAAATAGCACGAGTCCCGTACCTGTTCGAATCATTTAAAGCCCAAAGATCAAAAGGAATTAGAGAAATGAACCTGACAACGCAGAAGATGCCAAATTCAATATTAAATGCCCAATACATTAGGGAATTTGTATTTAATATGAATAATTGAGTAACGTTTCTTTTAATATCATTTATTGCTCATAATTGCCTCATTAAGACAGAGGCATTACATATTCACCTAGAATCAACTATAAAAGGAGAAGGTCTCAACATCTGTAAGGACACGAAATACTATTGAGATAACAATGAAATACAAAACTATTTACTGCTTTATTATTCTCAAAAGTCGTTTATTATTTTTGTCTCTTGATTATCAGTAACCAGATTCTTCTATATTCTAGATTTGACTGAAAATCTATTTTTTGGTTAAACAAATTGGTTCCGTTATCGGGAATCTGATAATCAACGTTACTTCTATTTGATTCCCTTGTTCAAATCAATCATGTCAAACAACAACGACAACACCACAGGACTTCCAGAAATTCATACAAACCAACAAATTCAAGGAGATTCTCCTCGAGATTCACCACAAGGCTCTCCACGAAACTCTCCACGGCGATCT
>MU691937.1:13981-33740 GCA_026770625.1 Nicotiana glauca
CCCTCTTTATGTGTTTACTTTTTTTTTTTTAAGAATTTCCTATCAAATTTTCAGTTCTTTTAAACCCCTGTCTTTCACTTTAATTATTTAAAATCTCTTTTGGTTATTAAATTTCCAGTACTGTTTCTTTTCCAAATTTTTGCCCTCATGGCATTCCTTTTGTTTGATTATTTTTATCAATTATTTGACCCCCATTTTCCGTACTTGTATATGCCTTAAATAATTATGAAATCGCCTGCTCCCAAATTTCAGCATGTTTATTTAACTTTTACACTTTTTTTTTTAGCAATCATTACGTGAAAGCTATCTTGTATGTTTATTTGTTGTTTACATTTAAAGTCACAATTGTAGCATGGCCGGGAACCACATTAGTGGATCTTGGGGGTGCCTAACACCTTCCCCGTGAGATGATTTCTAGCCCTTACCCGAATTCTGGTTTTCCAACTCAAAACTCTTAGTGTCCTAATGCACTTAATCATTAGGTGGCGACTCTTCAAAATCCAAAAATCCAATTCCCCAAACAGGAATAGAGTTGTCTTCCTAAATGTCATAAAACCGATTTCGCTTTTAGAGAAAAAGGGGGCATCGACAGAGCTTCTTTGCCTTCTCTACTCGGCCTTCGAGCTAGCTTGTCAAGAATGTTTGTTAGAGTACTTGTCAGCCATGGCTCGAGCAATCTTTTCACTGCAGGTGGTTCCTCCTTCGTTGTGGACGTAGGGCTCCCTTGTCGTGTGAATTTGTGATGCTTTCAGGGGGCGAGCTACTTCGCCGAGGAGATGCGTTCGGCGTGATGTCCCCGTTTCTCGTTTCGTTGAATGTGTGGATGAGGTTGGTAGTGATGTCAGCTACCGCTTTCGTCTTTTTTTCTCCATTGCCTATCATGTCAGGTTTGTGCAAATAAGGATATACAAGATTTTGCTAAGTTTTGTGCACTTTTCCTCTCAGATCTAGGAAAAATTAAAATTTTAACTAGAAAATACTCACAAATGGCGCCAAATTGTTTGACCAAAAAGTATGAAAGCCCTTTTCTGCTAAACTAATTAAATAAATGATAATTGATAAATTTTAGCTAAACATAATAAATTCTAGATCCAAGATTGATGAATAGTTGTACCTTAAGAACCGCATTTAAAGTCTAATATTCAATTAGATGTTTGATAATATTGTTATGAACGAATGAGGGGAGAGGGTAAAACAATAAATATGACAAAGGCAATAAATGTAAATAAAAAGAATGATTCACCCTAATATTCAATGAGGTGGATGATTCTCTCTCTAACAAGGATATAAAATAACCAAACGTGGGAATACAAAACATTTTATCATATCTGATGTGGGAAAGTTTGGAATCAACAGCCAATCCAATCTTGTCAAAAGATTATGTTTATAACTACTTGAGAGACAACTTTTCTCGAGAGAACTTATTAAAATCTCATCCCTCTTTATATGGCATATATCCCGTACCTACTAAAAGTAGAAGTGCAGGGAATATTCTACATAATATTCCTAAAAAATATCCTGTTACTAACTAGCCGTTTCTGGCATATTCGAATGCTCGACTCCGACCTTGGTTGCTCGGCTCTTTAGCGTTGCTTTAGAAGCATGACCTCGGCCTAAGCGACGCTTAAGCATGGCCTTTTATGCTTGTCCTTGATCTCGTCCTTAACGAACTCTCCAAAGATTCGCCCTAGTCTTACTCGGCCGAGCCGCCCATGATAAGTTACAGTCTTCACGATAGTCTTTTTATACGTAACTTAGATCGGATTTTGGCTTATACAGTACCCTTGAACTCAGGATGTCTTTCTTGCTCCAGATAACATGTTGAAGTGTGGGTCTATCTCATCCAAAAACTTAAACTCTTGCAGAGAACACACTTTTAATCAATTGATTATATTATTTCTAATACAATTAAGTAACTAAAAGTTTATTCTCTCTAACATCGTAGATAAGTCACCTTGAAGGAGAGTATTAGTGCAGAAAATGGAAGAAGAATGCTTAGAAAGAGGAGTTTTGACAATCTAACATATATTTGAGAAATAACAATTGATATATTTGAGAGTTCTTTATATATTATATTCAGTAACATAACCAGGATTTAGACCCTGTATATCAAAGTGCGCTAATCTGACAATAGAGCAAGAAAGAAAAGATCATACATAGATGTGCTCAATGATTTTAATTTTTTGCCTAAGCATTAGTTGCCCAACTTCTATATAGATATTTGAAAAGGCTTAAGAATGCTAAGTGAAGATCTGAAGAAAAAAAAAATTGCATTCGCGAGTTGCTAACAAAAAAGGAATGCGCGCATCATCTTCATTGAAAAAGACAGAATGCTAGATACTTGTTATTTTATTAATAAGAAGTTATACATGGCATCTGATTTCACGTAAAACCAGGAAAACTGGAACACAATAATAAGAACATTACATTCAGCGAACACATCCAAATCTTCACCCTTCAAGGCAACGTGTAAGCTGCAAAATCAAACAACCGATTTTAGCAGTAAGTAATTAACCATATCAGAAACAGGTAACTTCATTCCCTCCACCTTACACGAACTAAAAAGAGTCCCTAAGGCGGATTAGTGATTTATTTTCAAAAATGATTATTCATCATAACCTAATTTAAAAATGATGCAGAGAGAATTTAGAAAGAACAATAGTAAAATGACAACTTACGTCCACATTTGTAGCCCACGGGACGATTAGCAAGGTTGCAGCGTTTGGGGATGGTTATGGCAACTTCAGGTTTGGCTCCAGAATCCTTAGCAGTATTGGAGAGCATAACAGCACAGAGACATTTCGGATTCTGTCCCAGTTTCTGTATCTGCTGGCAACAGCTTCTGGAAACAGAAGCATTTGAATCTGATGCTGCTTCTGCACAAGGTATCAGCTTCATAGCTTCCATATCCGGTGAATTTCTCCCGCATTCACCAGCTCCATTAGCTGTATTGAAACCAGCAATCACTAAAACTGCAAGAAATCCTACAACACACAAGTACTTCATTAGAGCTGCCATTTCTTCACCCTCAATACACAATTAAGTTCTTGCCGCTCCTGGGGCTTTATACTGGACATGTAGCTTGGCTGGTGTTGACACGTGAAATCCACTGAACACCATAGTGGAGAAAGCACTAAAGAATACTGAATTTTTAATGAAGCAATTGCTTCAACAAAAGTTAGGTTAGAGGTTTATATTCCTATTTTAAGCTAATCAAGAGTGGTGCATGCTAGCAAAGTTATTACTGGTAGAATTTCAGCACTTTGAAAAGCCATGGAGGCAAATGATCAATAATCGGACACCTATAACTCCATTTTCATCTCACCAACCAACTAAGAGAAGTGGCCTACAAGAGAATCATTAGATTGTGCACAGTATATTGCAGTTACATTATACACATCTGCAGCTGGTCTTCAGCAAGGCAGACTCTGGGATTGTCGTACTAGTGACAGGTATAGAACAGTTCAACTATTAGCAGTAAGCTCATTGATACTCAGCATCAAAGGGTCCGATCAAGTCGCATTGCATCAAACGGTTTAACTTGCATGTGCCGCTTTTTACTTAATAGATTCCAGTCTTCAGGGTTAGTTCCTCCTTTATCCTTGAATGATCATCGCAACTTTTATTTGTTTTACTTGGCCGCGTGTTCAACTTATTGCTCTGCTTTCTTCAAATATAATTCGTCTTCTGTCTTATTAGAAAAGTAATCCATCAACCATTCAAATGCTCTAAAATCCTTCTAGTTTTATGATAAATGTATAACAAATACCAAAAGATTTGGAATGAAAAGAAAAAAGTAATCTAAGGAATAGAGACAAAATACATATTAAGGAATGATATATTGATACACGCATTTAAAGGACAAAAAAAAAAAAGGTAGCAAATTAACGAGTGAAAGCATAAAAAACAGTACAAACATTAATAAGGAGCCCTAAGGGAACAAAAATCACAAGTGGAATAACAGCTCCATAGGTATGCTTGCTCCCACATCCCAAAATCCCAAGCTTGATCTGAACCACATTAATCAAAGCAAGCATCAAAAACACCGACCCGCAAACAGAACCCGCAGCAGAAATCAGATACCCGACCCGAAGCGCGTTCTTGTTGATTTGGGCCAAGTCAAGAGAATAGATGGTGGGAAAATGGTGGGCAGACTTAGAAAGACGAATAGCCTGCTTAAGACCCAAAGCAATGAGACTAGAAAAGAGGAAACAGCTGAAGGAGTAGACGTGGAAGGCGACAAGATCCTCGGCAACCTTGGGCTTCGCAAAACAGTTGGTGTCGGTGGCGAGGCTGTTGTTAAGATCGTGGGGATTCCAAGCTAGTCCGATGAATACTGCTAGTGTGAAAAGGGAGTTGACGTTGATGATGCTGTCTAGGGCTGTTATGTGGATTGTGGTGCCCAGTTTTGGGACTGCTCCCTCGCACATTTTGCCCCCGGAGGTTGTTAGTTCCAGAATCAGATCCCGACCACCGATGTCTTACTTTTGACTCACTAGGTAGTAGGTAAGTCTTTATTTTCTTTGGTTTGGATATTAAGGCAATGAATTGACGTAAAGGTCTTTTTACCTAAAAGAAAAGGGTCCATTTAATAGAGTGTAAGCCCAAACGAATTGGGCCAAGAGAGACAACCTCTGTAGCAGAATACCAGCATAGCATTCTGGAATTTTGACAAGAGGGGAGACTAGTCAAACACAAACGGATTAAAAACAAAATGATGTATGCAGATTGCAGATAAGGAATTAGGATTTTATGTCCCCTGTCAAACATATTAATAAACCACCAAAAAACAATGCCACAAACAAAAATAAACGCCGTTGCCGGGGATCGAACCCGGGTCACCCGCGTGACAGGCGGGAATACTTACCACTATACTACAACGACTTGTCGCTTTTATTATTCGAATAAAATTATTTGGTTGCTGATGATTATCAGCCTATGTAAGTATAAGCGAACCCATGACATAAGTCAACGAAAAAGAATTGACCCAAAAGAAAAGAGGACATAACGTTAGCGTTCATCCACCACTTTTACATTATATATATATATCATAACACCCAAAAGACATGGTTGAAACTTGAACGTAGTTAAACTTCAAGACATTTTTATTCTAACTCTAATCTAAAAGATGATTGTAATTTTGAAATTACAGTGTTTTGGTAAAAGGTTTTCAGTTTTTTCATAGAAAACTATCGAAACAAAGCTTATTTTTTCATACTTCAACGGAAAACTTAGGAGCCCACTGCCTTAAAACTTTTCTTTTTCACTCTTAAGCAACTTTACAAATTTTATCGTGTGTTTGTATACGGTTAAAACCGGACTTATTCGATTTTACTATTTGATCGAGACTAGGGAATTGTATCGAGGGCCTCGTAATGGATCGGACCAGAGCACGAAGACAAGGTATCGAGTTCGAGAATCGAGGTGCCTGTCGAGATCGAGGCCAACAGCGATCGAGACCATGGCAGACTTCGAGCAAAGCGCAATAACGAAAAAGCAAGATATCTGTGACCGGTCGAAGATCACCCCGAAAATCCCGGAAAAGATCAAATCAAGGGAGATTATTTAGGCTAATCATGGGATTTACTTCCGTAATTAGAACTGTACCATAGATAGGATTCATCTACTATATATAGAGGGTTCTAATCATTTTGTAAACATCTTACATTCATGCAGATCAAAGCAATACAATATTCTCTCTTTAATTTACACTCTTCTTCATCAGCTTGTTACATTTTAATTGTTCTTGCACAACTAGCTCGAGGGTATTCAAGCTCGAGGGCTGAATTCTTGTTCAAACACTAGTTTGCCTTATCTTATTGTCAATTTCTATTATTAATCTTTACATTTATCTATTAATATTAGGTGAAATCGCGTATCTTTAAACTCACATTTTAAGTTTAATTGTTATCCAATTTTAAGGGTAAACAGCGTTAAGCACATGAATATGTTTATTCACTCAATTCTTGGCTTGTCATAATTTAGTAGCAACGCTTATGTGATTGTTTACCCATAAAATGCTACAGTTAAATTTATAACGTGGTTTATAGACACGTAAATTAAATTGATTCAAGAATATAACGTAATGACAAACAAGATTGAATAAAAAAAAGAATAATTGAAGAAAAGACAAAGTCTGGACTTTGAATTGGACTTCTCCGGAAACAAGAACAATATCAAAAGCTAAATTCTAGGAGAATAACGTTTAGCAAATTAAGAGAGTAATATTAGCCTTTTTTTAAGACAAGTATTCATGTTGTTTATCAAGCTCATCTTTAAGGTGAATAAAGACCCCTCTTGATAGCTACTATAACGGTTGGGTATAAATGCTAAGATTCTTTATAACGGCTGATCATTTAATGTAACCTTCTTCGACTCGTTACTTACTTTTAAATTCTCCTCTCAAGTTTCAATACCTTTGGAACTTATACAACACCGGTCATATACTTGTACTCGATATCAACTATTTGTCGACTCATATCCTAGCTGTCTTTATTTTCACGTGTCAAATCGACGAACGTCCACCTGTCAATATCTAATTTTACCCCATATAGTGATGTTACTTTTTTTAATTTTCTTTTCAAGAATATTAGTGCCTTCCTAATCCAGGATCCTATTGTTCGTAGGTTATCATTCTATCAATATTCCTAATCCTCTTACGAGGAGAAGTATCTACGAGAAAATAAAACATGTATATATATATATATAGTGGCGGTGGCGGTGGCGGTGGCAATCACCACTGTTAACCATTTGGCGGTGGCAATGACTAATAGTGGTGGTAGCGACAGTGACAATTATGAATAGTAGCTAGTGGTGGTGATAACTAATATTAATGGTTAACAGTGGTGATTGATGGTGAACCTGGTGATAATTGTTAATTATGGATAGAAGATGGTGATAGTTAATGATAATGGCACTGATTGCAATAGCTAGAGATATATGGTGATGACTGATGGCAGTGATTGCTGGTGGTGATAGTGGCGGTTGCAGTAATAGTGGTTGGTGGCGATGAATGTAATGGTGATTAGAAATGATAACGGTGGACCGTTGTGTCTGTGGTGATTGACTTAAATGATGATGGTAGTTAAGGATGGTGAATATAAATGCTGGTAGTTGATTGTGATGGGCGGCGGTGCAATGGTGCGTAGCAGTGAAAGTGGATGTAGTTGTGCTCCAATGACTTTTGCGAAAATCCTTGAATGGATAGCATCTTAATAATATTAAAACTTTCTTATGGATTTTAATCAGATCTATTCAAACTTATTAAATGATTGTAATAAAAAAATAAACACACTTAAAGATTAAGATCTGATAATTAAGATTCTAACTTAAAAAAATAAAGGATTAAGATTCTAAGTAAAAAAAAGTGCTTAAAAGCCAATATGCACTTAAATTAAGTCAATCCAAACTAGACTTGTTAATCGGGCCGGACTGACCCATTTTCAACCCACTTTGGCCCGGGTTAGCTCGGTTCAGCCCGTTACTATAGCATATGGGATAGGCTGGGATGGGTTGAGTGGGGGCGGGTTTTATACGAACACATTTTGGATATTGGTGCACCGAAAGCCGCTAAGCCCGCTAATCCGTTAAGGGGTTGTTAACGGGCTGCAGCCTGATTTAGCCCGGTATCCATTACAAAAAAAAAAAACTTATTTTCTTTATTTTAATTTTGTGGACTGTTGCCAACGGTCAAATTCAGAAATGACCGTTGGGGAACGGCTAGATTTTGCACAAATGGCCATTTCGGCCTCCCCCATTAAAAAATATCCCTCCCATCCCTAATAATTAAAAAATTATAACTTTAACCTTTTAAAAACTATAAATAGCCCCGCTTCTTCTTCATTTTTCTCACAATTCACTCTCTTACTACTCTAATTCTCTCTTGATATTATTGATTATTGTTCTTAAATTTTCAATTACTTATTATTTCAAGTTTCATCAAATATTTAGTTTAGCCATTACAAAATTATTATTATCAAATATCAAGCATTCAAGTGAAGTGTGGTATCAAGTACTATCAACTATCAAGTTTCGGTCTATCAATTGACGTTTGATTTTTGATATCAAAATCAGTGCGGCATTCGGAATCCCGATACACTCGCTCTACCTCTCTCTTCTTTGGTGTACACTTATTTTATTATTTAAAATTATTAATTTAATTTTTTAATTTAATTTACATAATGAATTTTCTTAGAGCAGCCAAAAAAGCGTGCACTAATAGAGATGGTAGTAAGAAAACTTCCAAAAGATCAAGAGGTGGTGTTGGTTATTCTAGTAACTTTGCACATATTTCTGAAAGTTCACCTGAATATTTAAATGTAGATTATGAACAAATGCAAGAAAATTATGGTATAGATGATGATTTAGATGATATTTTAGATGATATTCAATCACCCGATAATCTTGAAACACCATCAGCTACATCTAGTAATGCTAGTCAAACTCAAAATATTAGGCATGAAACAAGTAAGTCTCCCCTCCCTATTAAGAAGAATGGAAGATTAAGAAGTAAGTGTTGGAATTTTTTTAACAGACTAGAAGATCAAAAAAATTATGTAAAATGTAGAATTTTTAATGAACTTTATAAACATGAGCCCGGTAAAGGAGGGGAAACGGGTCAACTTCATAGGCATATGGGCAATAAAAACTTAACCCGAGTACTGGGGGGGTTAATGGGTAAATACGATATTAAGAAATATCCGGAAGAATTAGCTAAAATGATTGTTTTAGGTTGTTTATCTTTTAGTTTTGCTTCTTCAGCGTATTTTGTTACTTATATTCAAAGAATTTATAACCCTTTGTTTAACGGTATTCCTAGAAGTGCTTGTAGAGCTGATATCTTTAGGCTTTTTGGACAATATGAGACATATATACGTTATTTGTTCGCCAGTCTTTCTTGTAGAGTTTCTCTTACTTCTGATATTGGTCGTGTTGTAAATGGAAATGATTATTTGACTGTTACATGTCATTGGATAGATGATAATTTTTATATGCAAAAATATATTATTGCTTTTAAATATGATGAAGATCAAAGTCATACTGGTGAATTTATAAGTAATACTATCCATGAAGTTGCTACATTTAATAATCTTGCAGAAAAAGTTTTGTGTATGTCATTTGATAATGCTTCTAACAACAATGCTGCTATTACAATATTAAAATTGCATCTACACTCACCACTTCCTGAAAATTTTCATGTTAGATGTCCATGTCATATTTATAACTTGATTGTGAAGAGTGGCCTTGAATTATTTAGAGATGAAATCACTTTAGTTAGGAGAGTTGTTGGTGTAATTCAAGAAAATAATAAAAGTGCTAGATTAAATGCATTTAAGGAAAAATGTGTATATTATTGTCACGTCCTTAGTTATTAACTAAGTACACGTGCGGCACTTGACAACTTGCTCACGATCTTGCACAACATGCTCACGTTCTTGCTATGCCAAGTCAGCCTTACTACACTCAAGATCGCTAGGAGAATGGAAGAAAGAACACAAGAGAATTGTTAAATGAAGCTTTGTATTAGAGAGAACTTGAATTGTTTTGCTTGATTGATGAATTTCAAATGAATGCCCCCTATTTATACTAATCACCTAGGGGCTAGTATGTAAATAATAATTATTCTACAAGTCCTTCCACATTTACAACTAAGTCCCTTCTCTAGAATATTCTATACAACTAGATTCTTCTAAGGACTTTCCTAACAATTCTATAAGGTTCTAGGGTCTTCCTAAGGAAACCTCTATATTTCTCTAGAACCTTCCTACAAATGCATAAACATCTAGAACATTTCCAAGGAAATTCTCCATATTTCTAGAATATTCCACAAAGATTTTTTCCCTAAATTATGTAACCATCCCATATGGCAAAAATATATGCCAAGTGGCACCTACGTGGCATAATGATGTGGCGGGTCATGACACTCTCCCCCACCCAATTTTGTGTCACCCTCGGCACAAAGCATTGACATGTATGCGCGCACCTCGCCTTGGCGTCGCCATAGATTTTTGTCCATTACCCATGATGTTCTATGAAGCGGTTCGCCTTCCCATTTCACAAGGTACTGGTCACCTATCTTCTTATGCCGTTTGTATATTGGACGGCTAGTAATAATGGCCTCGATCCTCTGCCCATCTAATGCCTCCCCTTTCTCTTGGCCTGAATCTCCCCATGACTCAACCAAGTCCAGAAGCTTATCAGGCATCGAGTCTATGCTTTCACTCCCTATTTGGCTGCCCTCTGTGGCCCATCCTTGCTAGCAAATTGGACCCCTCTGCTTCGTGCATCATCTAAGTCTGATAGTGTGCCATCATTTTGTAACTTACTATCCCCCTCAACTATGTCCACGCAACTTTTATTGCTACCACTATGTTCTATTTGAATGGCGCCAAGATAGGCTTCAGAATCCCCTACTTTCGGCTTAGACTCCAATCGCATCCCTCTAATGCAGGCGATCTCTCGTGTGTCACCCTTGTGTCCGCGAGCAAAATTCCCGATCATTGTTGCAAGCTTACCCAACTCTAGGCATTCACTTGCCCGATGTGATCCTTTACAAAAGTAGCACCCTCCCTTAGGCACATACTCATTATTGTTTTCCGGCCCCTTGCCATTTCTCCTGGACCCATGTTCATTATATGATAGCCCCTTGCCATTACCCTTGTATACATCGGCCATGCCTTTCCTATTGTCCTCGTCATGATCTCCCTCACCCCTCTCGACTTTGCCTTCGTTGGACGTGGCAGACTCCATCTTGAAGTCAACAAGTGACTCAGCTACCGCTATGGCCTCATCCGCATTGACTACTTGATGTCTTCTTAACTCTTGCTTGCCCATTTTTTCAACCCATCCATGAAGTGAAAGAGTGAATCTTCCTCAGATAGTGACGGGATTTGCAGTATTAAGGTAGTGAATTCATGCACATACTCCGAAATTGTGGCCGTCTATCGGAGCTCCCTTAGCTTCCGCCTAGCCTCATATACCACATTCAACGGGTATAATTGCTTCTTCAACTCCTTCTTGAACTGCTCCCACTTCTCAATGTTGCATAGCCCCTTTTCCATGTCAGCACACTTTTGACGCCACCACAGTGCAGCAATCTCCGAGAGGTACAACACAGCAGTGTTGATCTTGGCCTCGTCGTCTCTCACCTTGCCATTCCTGAAGTAGTTCTCCAAGTGCCAAAGGAAGTTACCTACTTCTTGTGCATCATGAACACCTTTGAACATTGGCGGTTTGGGAGCCTCGATCTTGGTCTCCCTCGTCACAACAATAGTACTGTTTGCCTCGGTCACGCTAGCGTCAGCATGCTCCTCGAGCGACTTTATCTTTGCCTTCATGGAATCGATAATGCTCAATGCCTCCATAAGTCTGCACTTCAAGGTAGTGATGGTTTTCCTTAGCTCCATCTCAACCTGCGTACGACCCTGCAAGTCATTTCAGATGCTCTCAATTTCTTCAAGAGTGTGCCCCTCAATAATGCTAAGTGTGCCTTCCGCCTTCCCCAAGCGTTGGCAAAAGATCTCCATGGCATCCATCCCCGCGTTCATGTTCATCACCCACTCTTTACAGAGCGAGACATCCTCGGGTAGGACCTCCACTTCATCCTCACTCGCCTCAGTGGTAGATGGTTCTTGGGATGTAAGCTCTTCGTTTGACACAACCTCGGGTGGCACCTCTTGTCTCTTATTGGTGGCATTCCTCTTTTTGCCACGGCCTCTCTTGCCAGCAGCATCCTGGATGACGTTGGCTTGGGTGTTGGAAACGGTAATTTCTCCGCCGTTCGCCATTCCCTTAGTTGAAACCTTCGCTCTGATACCACGTTATCACATCCTTAGTTATTAACTAAGTACACGTGCGACACTTGACAAATTGCTCACGATCTTGCACAACATTCTCACATTCTTGCTATGCCAAGTCAGCCTTACTACACTCAAGATCGCTAAGAGAATGGAAGAAAGAACACAAGAGAATTGTTAAATGAAGCTTTGTATTAGAGAGAACTTGAATTTTTTTGCTTGATTGATAAAGTACAAATGAATGCCCCCTATTTATACTAATCACCTAGGGGCTAGTATGTAAATAATAATTGTTCTACAAGTCCTTCCATATTTACAACTAAGTCCTTTCTCTAGAATATTCTACACAACTAGATTCTTCTAAGGACTTTCCTAACAATTCTATAAGGTTCTAGGGTCTTCCTAAGGAAACCTCTATATTTCTCTAGAACCTTCCTACAAATGCATAAATATCTAGAACATTTCCAAGGAAATTCTCCATATTTCTAGAATATTCCACAAAGATCTTTTCCCTAACTTATGTAACCATCCCATATGGCAAAAATATATGCCAAGTGGCACCTACGTGGCATGATGATGTGGCAGGTCATGACACTATGGACTAAAACCAAGACTCGTGCCTGAAGAAATAGTTACGAGGTGGAATTATACTTATTTATTCTTAAGATGTTGTTATAAATATAGAATACCTATAACTGAAATTGCTAATTCTCATTGTACTGATCCTAGCCATTTGTTAACATCTAGAACTTTGGATGTCATTGAAGATTTTGTACAATATTTACAAAAATTTTATGTGGCTACATTTGAGTTTTCTGGAGCTTATTATCCTACTATTGTAAATGATTTAGTTCATATTGCTAAAATTTCTCTTTTATTACATAATTTGAAGAAGAAAGAAGGGTATACTTCTGTTGTTGAATCTATTCTAGATAAGTTTAAAAAATATTTCTACCCAATTTCCCTTATTTACCTAATTGGTGCTATTTAAACCCCACTATCAAAATAATAAAGTGTCGCCAATTAATCAGTGCTTTATATACTTATATGAATATTGGACCAACTAAAACTCCTGATATAACACTTGTATTTCTGATCTACACAAATATTTATAAACTTTATATAATTATTATGCTAACATTGTTGATGCTTCTTCGGTTGTAGATGCAAATATTCCTTCAAGTAATACTTCAACATCTAGAACAACTTTAGATGATGATGATGGTGTTCAAGATTATTTGATTTGGTCTAAACTAGGAAAGCATCAACAAACCAGTAGCAGAAATATTGATGAACTCCAATTCTACTTGCAAAAGTCACCAGAGCCCCTCACAAAGGATTTTCTACCATTGGGTTCGTGAAAGAGCAACTCAAATCAATTTTCTGTTCTTTCGGTCATGGCTCGAGACGTGCTAAATGTGTTAATTTCAACAGTCGCATCAGAGAGCGAATTTAGCCAAGCAAGGCAGCAGCTAGGAGATACCCGTCATTCATTGGGCAACAATGCTTTGGAAATTCTAGTGCGCTTCAGAGATTGGATAAGATCAAAACGGCGAAATCAAGGGCACAGCGAGGTAGACGAAGCGGAGGACCAAGAAATTGGAGATATAATGGTTTATGGTTACGATTCAACCAATGCCAGAAACTAACAACCTCATGTTGATATGGAAGAATTTACAAAAATGATGAAAAGCATGTGATGTACTATTTCTTATTTTTTATAATTGTTGTAAACTTTTAATTTGCAAGTTCAAAAATAAAAAAATAAAAAAAGAACTTGCAAACTAATTTGAAGTATTAAAAATATAAAATAAAAGCCTTCGGAGTTTGGTCCTTACATATTGCATATTGGTCTTACTAAATAATTTTTTGTAGCCACTTATTTTCTAATTTTAATTTTAAAATTCAAATTTAAAACTTTAAAGTTTAAACTTCAAAGTTTAATTCTAAGCCTTATAAGTTTGCAAACACTTATGTATCAATAATATTGAATAAAAAAAATAAAATTTAATTAAATATATATATATATATATATGCCCGGCTCGCCCGAACTCGAATGAGCCCAAAATAACCCGAAAATATCCAATCCACCACCAGCCCGTTATCCCAGCCCACTAACCAACCCAGTCCGTTAACGGACGGGCTGTTTTTTTTTTTTAGCCCGCGCCTGCCCGCCCGTTAAACAAGTATAATCCAAACACCCTCTTAGTTATAAACAAATGGGGCCAAGTAGTGAAGTAGGGAATTAAGGAGTTGGGTCTTGGCCTTTAAAATGGGGGTTTTGACACAGACACACAGTTACCCACAAAAAACAAAACTATTTACCCTTGTCTACCTATTTGTGTTTTCTACCCATAAACTAATTATATTTTCTACCCATAGTAGGTTTTGTGGGGAATTTTCTCTTTATTCTCTAATTCTTTTTTATTTCTATGCTTCTTTTCTCCTTTTCTTTTTTCTTCTTTTCTTCTTATTTTTTTCTTTTTTCCTATTCTAATTTCATTTAACTTCTTTTTTTTATATTCTTTTTCTCTTTATAATCTAATTTTATTTACTATTTTCACTATTTTTATTATTCTATTTTTTATATTATTACTAAAGAAAAATCGAATTGTGTTCCAATTAAATGTAGCTAATACAACCAAAAAATATTAACTAACATTTGATACCAGTATAGTATATAGTTACACCAACAGGGTATACAATTGTACGCAAAACGTTAAAAAAGTTTAATTTGATTATTGAACTGAAATAATATCAGTTGTCAATAAAAATTTTATTGAAATCTAAAAGGATCTAATTGTAAGAGTATACCGTTACATTATATAGCATACTATAATTTTTTTTTTTTTTTGCATTTGCAATTTGCCGCTCACGCTAGGAAAAAGCTTAAAACAAATTAAACGGGAAAAGTCAAGTGAATTTACGGGTAATAAGTATATTATTATAGTATATTGTATACTATTACAACATATTGTTGCAATATCTTGCATATTATTATAGTATAACATAACAATATATTTGTATACTATAATGGTATACTGTTGTAGTATAACTATATACTCCTATAGTATATTAGTATACTGTAGCGGTATATTGTTAGGTAACAATGTTCTTCTTCGATTTTTAACTGAAAATTTCGATCTCAATCACCTCAAATCAGCTCCAAGTCTCGACCAAACTGACTCAACATTTAGTTACAGTTGTCAATCGATACTTTAATCACGTTGTAGGCATATAAATTTTATTTAAATTAAATCCATACAATAATTTAGACTATATTTTAAATTCAAGATATATTGATCCAAATAAATATTATGGGCTAATATATAAATGAATTAATTATATAGGTCAAATATATATGAATTAAATAAATAAGTCTTAATCTATTGGGCTAGCCCATTTAATTGGGTTAAAGTGATGAGCCAATTCATTAAGCCCAAGATGTCATCTTCCTAGAGGCCCAATTTGACGCTACGTGTCAAATGACGTGGCATGCCAAGTCAAATAGAAGAGCCAATGGGACCATGCCACGTGTCAAAATGACAAGGCATGTCCAGTCACACTGAAAGGCCAATGAAATCTCGCCACGTGTGTAAGTGACATGTCCTGGCCAATCAAATGCGGCCATGTCACACTTCATTTTGATTGGTCGGAAAGAGTTTGTTCTTATCACAACTCTTCCCTTCCACAACTATAAATAAGGGTCTTCATAACTCAGAAAAGGGACCAGAAGTTATAACAAGAAGCAAGGGAGAGCTCGTGGATCAAACGCCGCAAATTTCTCTATAAGTTTCAGGCTTCAAGCAATCAAGTTCAAGTTCAAGGAAACAGAACGAATCAAGATCAAGTTCAAGCAATCAAGATCAAGCTTAAGGTCAAGAACAAGATCATCGTTCGTGGCAACAAACATAGATTCAAGATCAAGCTCAAAGGCCCTTGAATTTATACTAGAAAAGTAGGATCAGAGGAATCATAGAGATTGTAACACTCAAATATTTGAAATCAAATACTACGATTGTTGCAATATTTTTCGGTCTTGATTTTAATTTTCTCGTCCGCAAATTTATTGTCTACAAATTCTGGCACGCCCAGTAGGACAATCTCTACCTCTCATCTCAACTTTTCAATCACCAAAGTCCAAGAACATTGAAATGGCTTCAAAGAAAATCAACTCCGTTTCAACTTCCACCAAGGCTGCTAACTCCAGGTTCTATGCTGATGTGGAAAACATCCTCGATGTCACCTTCGGAAGCTTCGGACCAGTTACGAGGAGCAAAGCAAGCTCTTTAGGACAACAAGCACCCCAAGTGTCGTCCGCGTCAACCCCTGTTTTCGGATCTTCATCCTCAAAAGGAGCAAGATCTTCCACAAACGCTTCTGAAGAAGGAAGCAATGTTGAAACTCTTGCTCTGCTTGACCTCTCCGGATCCAAGCACTCTGCTATGAAGGAAGATGATGATGCTTCAAGTTATGGATCCTCCCCACTTACACCACATAGCATGAGCCAATCAAGGATCAATCTGTGTGAAAATCCATGCTACTCTCCGTCATCCACGACAATCATGCAAGCCATGGTGACAAACACTTCATCTATGGAGGAGCAGTTGGCAAACTTGACAGAGGCAATCGCTGGCTTGACCAAATGCATGCAAAATCAAGAAGCCAGAATTGACAAGCTAACAGATAGGGTGGGAATTCTGATGGAAGAAGAATCCACCCATGCACCTGGAAAGCTCCCAGAGGTTCTAGAGAGCGACTCTCCCCCCAGACAAGCAGCATCCACTAAGGCTATCCCTGTCTCATCTGAAGGAATGATTCCAATCGATCAATTGAAGGAGTTCATTGAAGGAACCATTAAGAACAAATATGAAGTTACTTCCAAATCCTCCCTTACATATGCAAAGCCGTACACTGCAAGGGTCGATATGTTGAAGATGCCTGCTGGCTATCAACCTCCAAAGTTTCAACAGTTTGATGGTAAAGGTAACCCAAAGCAACATGTGGCGCACTTTGTTGAGACATGCAACAATGCTGGGACTTATGGAGACTACCTCGTCAAGCAGTTTGTCCGCTCATTAAAAGGAAATGCTTTTGATTGGTACACGGACCTCGAGGCTGGATCTATCGATAGTTGGGATCAACTAGAGCAAGAGTTCCTCAATCGCTTTTATAGCACAAGACGCACTGTGAGTATGATAGAGCTCACAAGTATTCGTCAAAGAAAGGGGGAACAAGTTATCGACTTTATCAATCGTTGGAGGAATGCGAGCCTCAACTGCAAAGACAGGCTTAGTGAAGCTTCGGGCATAGAGATGTGCATCCAAGGCATGCATTGGGGGTTGCGCTACATCTTGCAAGGTATCAAGCTTAGCACATTTGAAGAACTTGCAACTCGTGCCCATAACATGGAATTGAGCATGGCCTCTGCTGGAAATGAAAGGCTACCCATCTATGAACCTCGCAAAGCGAATGAAAAACAAGAAGTCAGGAAGTGGGGCAAGTTCGTACCCAAATCTGAAAGCAAAGAAGCTATGAATGTCAATACGTCACCTATGAAGTTCACGACGAAGGTGAGCAAGAAGCAGAGTATGAAATCCACTTCTTTTCAAGACAAGCCAAGTGGAAAGTTGACTCTAAAAGAGATGCAGGAGAAAGAGTACCCATTCCTAGATTCTGATGTGCCAGCCATTTTCGAAGAACTCCTCGAGTTAAATCTCATTGAGCTTCCGGAGATGAAGGGACCAAATGAAGATGAAAAAACAAATGACTCAAAGTACTGCAAATATCACCGACTTGTAAGCCACCCTTTAGAGAAGTGCTTTGTCTTCAAGGACAAAGTCATGGACTTGACTCGTGAAAAGAAGATCGTGCTGGAAGATGAGGAAGCAAGCGCAAACCAAGTCTCTATCACCTTTGGCTCATTTAGTCCGGATGAATTATGCGGTATTAAAGAAAGTAAAGATGAAGAATTACTGGAGAACAACAAAGTTGAAGACGATCAACCTGATGATGATGAAGGTTGGACATTGGTGACTCGTCGTAGGCGCCACAAAAGGAGCCCACGAAAAGAATCAGTAGAACAACCAACAAGAAAGATGATGGTAAAAAGACCAATAAAAAATAATCCAGTTAGGCCTTTGAAGAAAGCAAAAGTGGATATGCACCACCCTCAAAAGCCACAAAATCCAGTAACCTTGGAGGAATTTTTACCAAGTTGGTTCTGCACGAAGATTTCCCATGAGGGCATTGATGCCTCTTGTTGCCACGCTGATAAAGGGGAAGAAAAGAGTGATGACCTACCATTGGCACCATCTTCAGAAAAGCCTATCGAGTCCACTCCTCAAGAAGTTAATGCTTGTGAGGAAAAGATCACGTTCACAAATGACGATCTTTTGCTAGGTGACACTCCTCATAACCGCCCATTGTATCTGGTTGGTTATATGCGCGATGAAAGGGTAAATCGGATTTTGGTTGATGGAGGATCCTCGGTGAACATTTTGCCAATCCACACTGTGAAAGAACTTGGTATTCCCATGAACGAACTCTCAGAAAGTCGTGTGATGATCCAAGGATTCAACCAAGGGGGGCAAAGAGCCATAGGCGCGATCAAGCTGGGAATTACTATTGAAGATATGCAATCAAGTGCATGGCTGCATGTGATCGACGCGAAGACTTCATACAATGTTTTGCTTGGGAGGCCTTGGATACATGAGAATAAAGTTGTTCCATCTACCTACCATCAATGTTTAAAATACTACGAGGGTGAAGTCGAGAAGACGATAGTTGCTGATGATGAGCCATTCACCGAGGTTGAGTCACACTTCGCCGATACAAAGTTCTACTTGAAAAACCACATTGTGAAGGAGCTAAAAACTGATGATGGTATGAAAAGCAGGAATGACGAACCCATAACTAAAAGAGCTGAGGTGACTATTGGTAAAGCCAAAGCTGTTACAAAAGAGGTACCTGCCAACGTGAATAAATCTCATAAAGGGGGTATTATGTCCTATGGAAAGAAAGTAAGTCCCGCGCTCCAATATGTCCCTAAAAGGAAGAAAGACGAGGGTGAATCATATAATATCCAAACCAACATGCCAAAGGAGTTAACTCTTCCGGTCAAACGAATTGAGGCAGTAAAGTCGTCCTCAATGCCGCTTGCAGGGTTTGTAGCCCAAAATCATTTCCAGAATGTGGCACTCCCTACAAAGCAAACAGATGAAGGTTTTGACCCTAACGCTTACAAGCTATTTGCAAAAGCTGGATACAATCCCAACGAGCGGTCAAAGTTAGGAAAGCTCCCATCAGAAGTTACAACGAGGCAACCACGTGAAGGTTTGGGATACAAGCAACCTTCACCAGTGCGCATTTCAATAAGAAGGGCAAGCAGCAATTATATCACTGTAGAAGATGAATCAGCCGCTTCTATCAGGCCTTCTGTCTTTGATCGACTTGGAAAATCACCTGAGAGGACCTCCGTGTTTGAAAGATTGGGCCCACTAAAGAAGGGGAATAAGTTTTAGAGAAATTTTCAAAGCATAAGAACACCCGCTTCACCCAAAATCCAGGAGATCTCTAAAGATTTCCAAAGTTTGGTTCCTTCTAGAATGAAGCGACAAACGAAAGTCATGGTTTCGTGTGATGAAGTACTGAAGGTGAAGCCATACACTGTCATCTATACTAAAGAATGTGATGAAGACGAAGAAAGTGTGGGTTCTTCGTATCATGTTACTACACAAGGTGAGCATGGTGTTTTATCTCTAATGGATGATGCGGAATTGGAGGATGTTTCGCCGTGTTATCACATATCCTTCGATGATGGGGACCCTCAAGAAGATGAAGATGCAAAAGATGTTCCACCTGAACTTGAAGAAGGAGTGAAGATGACAGTTGATGCCTTAAAAGAAGTTAACCTTGGCACTGATGAAGAACCAAGACCCACCTACCTAAGTGCTTTACTTAAA
>MU691937.1:41795-52939 GCA_026770625.1 Nicotiana glauca
AAGTTAAATCTTTAAACAAGATGAAGTCATTAGCTTAGACGGTGTAATGGTCTTTGCTTCAGACAGAAGAAATCTTTGGCTTAGACGGTGTAATGGTCTATGCCTTAGATAAAATAAAGTTAAATCTTAAAACAAGATGAAGTCATTAGATTAGACGGTGTAATGGTTTTTGCTTCAGACAGAATAAATCTTTGGCTTAGACGGTGTAATGGTCTATGCCTTAGATAAAATGAAGTTAAATCTTAAAATAAGATGAAGTCATTAGCTTAGACGGTGTAATGGTCTTTGCTTCAGATAAAAGAAATCTTTAGCTTAGACGCTGTAATGGTCTTTGCTTCAGACAAAAGAAATCTTTGGCTTAGACGGTGTAATGGTCTATGCCTTAGATAAAATGAAGTTAAATCTTCAAACAAGATGAAGTCATTAGCTCAGACGGTGTAATGGTCTTTGCTTCAGACAAAAGAAATCTTTAGCTTAGACGGTGTAATGATCTTTGGTTCAGACAAAAGAAATCTTTGACTTAGACGGTGTAATGGTCTATGCCTTAGATAAAATAAAGTTAAATCTTAAAACAAGATGAAATCATTAGCTTAGACGGTGTAATGGTCTTCGCTTCAGATAATAAATCTTTGGCACAAACAGTGTGATGTTCTTTGCCTAAAATAAAATAAATCTTTGACTTAGACGGTTAACGGTTAATGAGTACTCATCCCTTCACACTCCAAGATTGTCTTCTTCATGCATGAATCATCTCGTTCAACAAGAACATATCTTTCTCTCCTAGCCTAAAAAAAAGGTACAAAAAAAAGTGCAGAAATAAAAAAAAAAGTTTGTTACCTCTCCGGTTTTCGCAAATCGGACTTGATAGTTGATGCAAAGAATGCATCTTGATGTGAATGGTTAAAGAAGATGCTGCTATATATACTAATCGGATGATGGCTGGTTGGGGGAGTATTTACGGTGTGTGACTGCTAAATGTTAGAATTCAAGAAGAATTGGATATCCTAATCCAAATTGGGGAGGAAAGACCAAGGCGATAGAAGTCTCCTACTTTCATTTAAGTTGGGAAATGACTGTAATCACGTGAGCCATGCAACGACACAATAGAGTTGTGTGCATGGAAATCAAGTTCCAAGGTCTTCCAAAATTACGATGGATTGCTAGAAACTTAAATTTTGAAGTCTGCATAGAAAAGCTAACTAACTTTAGAGTCTTTTAAAAACTGGAAAACGATGATCACTTTGAAATTAAAAATTCAATAGCTTTTATATGTTGCGTGATTAAGTCACAGAACAATAAATATGGAATTTAAAGTTCAGAAATTTTAAACATTTCATATGATCAAATATACAAATATAAACACTTCAAGCCTAGTCTTCAAAAGTTTAAAAGCTTTGATGAGTCTTGAAGTAGGGGGTATTTATAGGCATATAAATTTTGTTTAAATTAAATCCATACAATAATTTAGACTATATTTTAAATTCAAGATATATTGATCCAAATAAATATTATGGGCTAATATATAAATGAATTAATTATATAGGTCCAATATATATGGATTAAATAAATAAGTCTTAATCTATTGGGCTAGCCCATTTAATTGGGTTAAAGTGATGAGCCCACTTCATTAAGCCCAAGATTTCATCTTCCTAGAGGCCCAATTTGGCGTCACGTGTCAAATGACGTGAATAGAAGAGCCAATGGGACCATGCCACGTGTCAAAATGACAAGGCATGTCCAGTCACACTGAAAGACCAATGAAATCTCGCCACGTGTGTAAGTGACATGTCCTGGCCAATCAAATGCGGCCATGTCACACTTTATTTTGATTGGTTGGAAAGAGTTTGTTCTTATCACAACTCTTCCCTTCCACAACTATAAATAGGGGTCTTCATAACTCAGAAAAGGGACCAGAAGTTATAACAAGAAGCAAGGGAGAGCTCGTGGATCAAACGCCGCAAATTTCTCTACAAGTTTCAAGCTTCAAGCAATCAAGTTCAAGTTCAAGAAATCAGAACGACTCAAGATCAAGTTCAAGCAATCAAGCTCAAGCTTAAGGTCAAGAACAAGATCATCGTTCGTGGCAACAAACATAGATTCAAGATCAAGCTCAAAGGCCCTTGAATTTATACTAGAAAAGTAGAATCAGAGGAATCAGAGAGATTGTAACACTCAAATATTTGAAATCAAATACTACGATTGTTGCAATATTTTCGGTCTTGATTTTAATTTTCTCTTCCGCAAATTTATTGTCTACACACGTCAGTCAACATCTAATCAAACAATTACAAACTCGACAAATGCAATTTATGATTTTCAAGTTTCAAGGTCTTTCAATGGTTGATCTATTTTTTCTTACAATAAATCACTATGAACTTCTTAAAAGATATCAGAAGTAATTATTTGTAATATGTTCAAGTTCTGCTTCGGTACTAATTGTTTTGGTTTTGAAAAATTTGCTAATTGCTTTTAATATTAATCATTTAATACTCAATTACTAAATTGTTAGAGTTCTACATTCCTTTTGTTATTTGCATTTGATTTATTTTTTTAAAATTATTTAGCGAAAATGAAGTACGGAACAATGCTCCGCAGGTGGTGACTTGTAATGGGTACCAAAGAGAAGTAGCTGTTTCACAGAACATTGCTGGGAAGCACATAGATAGGGTTTTTATGTTCGATAAGGTAATTACTAACACCAAAAATGGTTAGCTTCCACTGTTGATTACGAAATAGTTTTTTTTAACCTAATTCATATATTGGGCTCAAATTTATTGTATCTTTTTCGAGCATCTATAATAGTTCAAGTTTCTAAAAAGATGGTTAGCGGGTAATTAATTTGGGTCCCATGGGTAGGAAATAGTAAATAGTTTGGGCATGGACATTAAAAGGTAAATAGTTTAAATTTAATGGGTATAAGGTGAGATTTTCTATTTAAATGATGCTGGGGAGAGCAAAAGCTGCCGTAGGTAGGAAAAATTAATACGTTGTCAAAAGTTTCTTGCCATAGTACTTAAGTTATTTGGACCTGTTAAAAAAAAACATAACCATACTCATGAATTACCTCTAGCAAATTAGTATCCACGTACTTCTCAATGTATTGTTAGATGAAAGCAATGGGTACGTACAATGAGTGGGTCTGTTAGTAAGCAATGTGTCTAATATTTAGGAATCAAATATATGTTTCAGCCAGTTGTGGGCATTTAGTCTAGTGGTATGATTCTCGCTTAGGGTGCGACAGGTCCCGAGTTCAATTCTCGAATGCCCCTTTCTGTGCTGATCTACAAGTTCCATTTTATAACTCAACCATTCTCAGATGAAGCTACTCCTTTGGGGTAATAATAATGGGGCATTTCAAATTTCTCTGCTGTTATTAGTTTTCAACTCCGTCCCCAAAAGAACATACCCCTTTTTGTTTTCATCTTCTAATCCAGCCAAGCAATTTTCTCCTCTTGTATCGTTTGTGCATGTTCTCAGTTTTACACAATAGCTTGACAGATTGGCACGCATTCTTGAGAATGCAGAGTGTGTTTGGATTGACTTATTTTAAGTGGTTATTGATTTTTAAGTATTTTTTTAGTTTCTGTGGTGTTTGGCAACGATAAAAAGTGCTTAAAAATACTTATTTTTAGGCATAAACAGTACTTCCTCCGATCCAAAATAAGTAATTTTTTGGGTATTTTCATACAGATTAAGAAATTCATCTTTTAGCATTAATTAGCAATGGAATTGACCATTTTAACCTTTACTATCTCATATAAACACTCTTAACACATATTCGAACACGATTTACTCCATGGACAATGTAGAAAAAAAAATAATTAATTCATCCTTGAAATCTGGAAAAATCACTTATTTTGGACCACGAGAAAAAGACCAAAAAATCACTTATTTTGGACCGGAGGGAGTACAAAAATAAGCCAAAAGCCAAAAGCCAAAAGTTAGGTATTGATGGAAGGCGAGTACAAAAATTACCAACTTATGACATTTGGCTTTTAGCTTAAAAGTTACTCCCTCCGGTTCACAATAAGTTACAAATTTGTTTTTTTATTTTGGTCCAAAATAAATGTCCATTGAGATAATCAAGAAAACATTTAATTTGTTTTTTTAAAATTACCCTTATGTAATATTCCTAAAAAGTCATTTACTACTTACTGTTGAGAAGAAAAGTAAGTACAACTATAACTATGGTGCAACATTCAACAAGGATAGTTCACTCACACAAACTAGTTTCGTCTATAATTTAGTATTTGCTTAATGGGTGTGCCCAAAGTAAATTTGTCACTTATTATGAATGAACCGGAGAGAGTACTTTTTATAAGCATTATCCAAACACCCTACCAGTTTTTGAGGTAAAATTCCTATTTGTATAATTGTGTGTCATGTATTACAAATTGTCTTCCTAAAACATTTATATGTATTTCACGTGCAAAAGCAGGAATCCAAATTTATAACTGTTAATACGAGTTTGTCTAAATTAATTGTGATTGCGTGCTGCTCCTGATCTATAACTCAAAAAAGACAGAATTTACGTGCAAATTACAGAAGTGCGTATAGCACACAATGACAGGGCGTGTAAACAAATAATCTCCACTATTATGTAAAAAAACAAAGAGTAATTAGTGAAATACAAAATGAAGTCCAACAGAAAACTATCTATCAGCTGTCGATCATCTTTTCATTTTTTTTTCTCTATCATTCCTAAAAATAATTAACTTTAGTTCCACAGATCAGCGGTCTATTGATCGTAGACAATTTCCAGCTTGGAGGGAAGATGGTTCCTTGCATAGCTCTGGACCTTCATTGTTGTTTCTATTCACCTCAGAACTCCTGTTAGAAATTGAAGCAAATGCCTCCAAAGGATTTCCACAATTCTTTGTCTTTGCTTCACAGCCAAGATAATTTGACAAGACTCTCTTCACTCCAAAGCCACGTCGAGCCAGCTTATTGTTATTTGAACTGAGAAATGGAGTTCTCTCCCCTCTTGCAGGGCTTATCAGAGGCAAAGGTGAAAAGTTTGGTGTCGCCGAAGCTGTTCTATATGGGGTGCCTGAGACAGGCACTGAATATGGGATGGACACCTTTTTGTGGGCAATTACACTGACCGTAGGAACAGATGACACCTTATCAGATTGCCTAGTTAAGTCGTCTACATATAGTAGATCATCGATCCGCGCCACAATATTGAATGCCAGACTCTCAAGGACTCTTGAGTAGCTCTCTAGAATAGACTTCCCTACGTCCTGAAAATATTCAAGAAAATATGTTCACTAAATTGTATGCTAAAATAGAGCGCGCCAAGAAGAAAGCACCTTTTCAGAAGTAACAAACCTTATTATATTGAATCTTGCTAGCATCTAAGGTGGTCTGGCTTAGGCCAGGGACTCGCTGCTTTAGGCAAAGCAGGAGATTTTCAGCTCTCTCAGCAAGCGACTCTCTCTTATCTCCATCAACCACAAGATCCCGTACCATCTCCCAAGATGATTTTGCCGTAGAACGATTTGGATTAGTTGGAGGTCTAGGATGATGTCTTTTGCGCCACACATAGATTGAAGCCTCCACGCGGTTTGCTATCTCTAAAGCAACATGTTCAGTTGAAAGATCAAGGCAATCTAGCAAGCACTCTGAAGAGAAATGCTCTGAAGTGATGTAGCGGTAGATGACATCCCCTAGACACGCCCTTCCATTCTGAAAACAAAATAATATAATAGTGAAAGTCTAGTTGAAATGCCTAGAACAATATAACCATCATAGACAGACACAAAGAGGAGGCAGACAACACTCAACAAATAGTTCAACAGATTACAACAGGTTACCACGGAGTTAGCAATTCAAAAGGGATCAAACTGGTGTTCACAATTACAACTCTAGTAAATTTAATGGACAAGTTTAAAAGATTCTTGCATTGATCAAGAGAAAGTTGATATTCTTTCGGCCTATGTTGCTCGGACTCTTCAAAAATGTTGACGGGTTCGTGTCGGATCCTCCAAAAGTAGTGCATTTTTGGAGGATCCGACACGGGTGCGGGCAACATTTTTAGAGAGTCAGAGTAACATAGCTTTCAGCAATGTACCTTTGGAAGAGCATCCAAATATGATTCAGGAACTTCCATCTCAGCTAATGTAATGCTATTTATTGACATGGCAGCTTTCAGAATTTGATTAGCGCATTCACGTTTGTGATTTAACTGCTTCCTTGTGTTTTCAAGTAGACCACCATGAGGCACCCTCGGGACAGGCAGCCACCACTTGTCTTCTTGGCGCTGGATAGCTTTTCGAAAAGAGGCTGAACCATCATCCTCTGCTGCTATTATCCCTTGATCCACATACCAAAATTCCGTATTGGTGAAACTATCTAATATTTCCTGCAAAATATAGCAAATGGATCATGTAAGGATCTCTTCCCTAAACGGAGTAACTGCAACAAATAGGACGAACAGCTTCTTACAATGAGCATGTTGTCAAGTTTCCGAAGAGCTGGAAGATTAATAAAAAGGTCCGCTCTTGGTCTACTTGTCATGACCTGGAGATTGAACAAGAAATTAAAGGTGAAATTTCATGTTGGAATGAAAATTGGAAAAGATAAAGCTAATTAACGACAGTTGTATACAATGAGATCTCCAGCTTCCTAACGCCAGCTACATAAATAGCACATTAACAAGAAATTTATGTTTGAATGTCAAGAAAGTATCACACTTCAACTAGCCAGAAGGCTAAACTCAAATGTCCGAAGCAAGTTGCAAATATTCTTGAAAACACTTGATAATAATACAATAATTCCATGTGAATGTGATTTTTGGTTTCTTACAGCAATTTCTTAAACCTAAAATGCAGACTCAAAGAATACTAGGTTCAGATGAGAACAATAAGTACCTCAAGCTTAGTTCCATCAGGAAAAGTTTGCCAAGATGGTATTAATTCAACAATGTAATCGCTAACAGCGACAAGCCACTCCATCTCTCTTCGCCACATTGATTTCTTTTCCACAGGCAACGGTTCTAGCCTCCACAATTGTCCAAATATAGTAGCTACACATGAAATATTTATGAAATTAGAAAGATCACAAGTAGAAAATTGTGACGAAAAATAGCAAAAATACACTTACCACATAGGTTGGTTATGGAATTTGAAATGGCCAATGATGTGCAAACCCCTTTCCCACTACCAGACATGTCTTCACCAAGTAACAATTTTGAATATCTCTCTTTCATCATCTCCAATTCTGTTCAATTCCAAAATAACTCAGTAAAGTTTGCTAATTGAGAGTAAAAATTGACCAACTGAACCACCATAAGACATTCAAATTTGAATATGAAAAAGCACATTGTCTCCATTTAGCTGAACATATATTGTCTTATTATGTGGTAAAAGAAAAAAGGTTAATTCACTATAAAAATCCAAAAAAATGGAAAAGCATAAAAGAAAAGAATCTCCTCTTTTTTCTTTCCTTCAAAAAAGCAGTAATTAATCAAGTGAAAGGGGTCATTTTTTTACCATAAAATATAAATTTTGTGTATTAAAGGAAAAAAACCAAACCTGAAATTTTTGAATCAAGCTCGTTGAAGGTGGAATTATGCACATCTTTAGGGGAAGATTTGGTCATTTGGGCCTTGAGAATAGGCCAACCCAAAGGAGCCGGTGAAGAACAACGGTCGTTTCCGAGCTTGCTCTCATCAGAACTGGATCTACTCGAACTCGTACTACTACTACTCCTCCTCCCCTTCGACACCGAATCGCTTAATGACTCTGACCCACTTAACCCGTTTTGTTTTTTGCTTTTCTCAGCTATACTTTCCATCTCAGCTCGAAAATTTTGAAATTCAAAATGGTGAAACTATTAATACTCTTTACAAGGCAAAACTTGAATGGATTCATCAAATGCCATCAAGAAAACCAATCTCAAATTTCACAGCTTTCTGATAGAAAACAAAACTTGAGATCCTTTAATGTTTGATTGTTGGATGGAAATTGTATAGACAAGAAACAGGGTACTGAAGAAGAGTTTGAAAACTGGTGCCTCTGATTTTATTCTCTGTTTTTTTTTATATATATGTGGGTCTGCAATTTCTTATTTCAAATTTTAAGGTAACTGTCAAATGGCCAGTCGCCAACGTCTCTCTCCTCCTGACCACTGCCCCCCCCCCCCCTCTTCTTCAAAATAGAGTAGTATTATTTATTATTATTAAAATAATAGGGGTATTATATTACAGCCGTAGTATATTTAATAATCTGGATTTTCTAACTAGTAGTGACCGTTTATGTGTTCATTTTTACTTAAACAAGATATGCTAAAATTAAGGGTTAATGACTACCAATGGTAAAGTTGAGTAAGGTCAAAGAAAAAGAACGTTAATATATACTATATTATATTAACTGAATACATACAACAACAACAACAACCCAGTATAATTCTACAAGTGGGGTCTGGGGAGGGTAATATGTACGCAGACCTTACCCCTACCCGGGGGGCAAAGAAGCTGTTTCCAGGAAACCCTCGGCTCAAGACATCAACAAGAGACGATAAGTTAGTACAATCAATAGACTCATACTAAAAATAACATGAAATACACAACATAACACAAAATAACAAAATAGCAGAAATATAAGAAATATAAGAAATACGAAATAGATGTAAGTTAGACTAATATCCAACACATAACTCCCTGTATCGGTAGCTGATCAGTAACATCCTACGATTACCTCATAACTATCTAGTCTAACTCTAGTGCGGTGTGGAAATATCCACAACTTCCCCCTAACCTACAACTTTAATGCCCGACCTCCACAATCCCCTATCAAGGGCCATGTCCTCAGGAATCCTAAGACGCGCTTGTTGGGATATATACTATTAACCATGGTTTTGGTTTAGATATAGTACTTATTATAAAATAATTGTTTATTCAGTTTTAATAAAGTTTTAAATAAATCATATACTTGTCTGTGTCCTTTGCTTATATAGTAGATGATTTAGTGTATAGAGTTTACCTTATATACGGAAGATTAAATCATCGGTTCTTATAAGTATAAAGTTTGAGTTCACAATCTAATGATGGAATTGGACAAACCATTAGGAATGATTGTAGCACGAGATTAAATATAATTTATCTTGATTATGGGAATGGTTTAATTCCAACTTCTTGTGCTAGTACATTTTGTATGTATTGAACGGACCAGGTAGAGATAAGTATTTTATACTGACTTAATAAAATAAACTCTCTAGCCATTAAATGTACTTATACTCTTAATCTTGATATAATTATTATTAGCTGTGTATATTATTATTGTTTTGATTTATTAAAAGGCGAGATTCTTTCGTGGGTCAATATGCCTGGTAAATTGGATAATAATAATGTACATTGGCGAAGTAATAGTTAGTTGATGGAATTCATGTCTCGGTTTAGAGATTGATGATACACCTTTATGAAAGCTTATAAGTTTTCATGTGTAAACCCGGCCGGTGGATTTTGTATCCGACACATGAAATAAGTTAAGCGAAAGTCTAAAGGAAATAATCAATAAATTAAATCGTCAGTAATTTAATTTAATTGATTAGTATCTGAATCTTAACATGGGGAGTTAAATAAGATTTAATGGATGAATTTCGAAATTGGATAAGGAGTGCAATTACGAATTTTTAGTGGAATAATTTGTAATTAATTATGGTAGATATTAATTTCGAAAATTAGAAATTAATTCCATAATTGGAGCCTTGTTAATTAAATTCTGTGGTCCCTACTGTGCCTAAATAATAGGAGATAAAGGAATCATTTTTCTGGTGGAAAAGAAAACCCAACAGGTTTTGGAAAAGGGTCTTAACCCTTAAAACTTGTGCTATAAATACATAAGGTTTTCCACCTAGAGGAGAGAGCACATGGTGGCTGAAATTTTCAGCCAAGTTTTCCTAGAAATTTCGCCCACACGAAATTGCTATTTCCGGTATTATTTGGGTAACACAGTAGAAGACCGTGGAACGTTCGAGGATCACGATTGTGCGGTTGATGGAGATTCCATTGAGAAGTTATGGAACTGAAGGCTCACGTGATAGAAGAGATATGTTCACGCTTCAAGAGGTAACCCGTAAAATTCCGTTTATACTAGTTGTCTAGATTACATGTGATTTTGATACTGGGATTGCTTCCGCTGCATATAATAATCCATCAATTGGTATCAGAGCCCACTCACATCTAATTAGATAACTAAGTTTTTCATGAAACAAGAATATTATGTTCATGTGCGTTTTTTTGGATTACATGGATATGTGATTTTTTGGAAAACTGTACTGCTGTTTTGTGAATTAACTGTGCAAAATTTTGGATTATTCTTGTAATCATGAGATATCTGTTTTTATTGATATTTGATTGAAATTATCTGAATTTTTTGGGGTAAACCCTAGAAAAATGCAAAACCTGATTTTGACCGAATAGCTGGTATTTTCGGAGGTCAGTGAACTTGACGGACTCCGATTGAACTGAAATTTGGTGGGTCCACCGGAAACGACGTGGTGAGAAAAACTCACTGCTTTACAGTGAATCATGGTGTTTTTCGGTATTTTGAGGTCATTTGGACTGTGTTTTGGACGTTTTTCTATATTCTGGAAATTATTTTTTATTAATTTTAATTCATTTTTAATTTAATGGTGGTGGGGGTGACTCCCCATGGTCTCCATGATTAAATACGGGTGATATAATGGGTTTACACATTAGCTATTAGTAAATAGATATATTGTTGAACTAAATTCAATAATAGAGGTATATGATTTTATTCACTAGGTCTTACAAGGTATAATTGATATTGTGTAATGATATAATTATTTTGTAAGAAAGTGAAATCCTTTGTTTGATATCCTGGATGACTAATGATTGGAGCGTTTGTCATATTGGTGCGTAGAAAATTTTTCTCATATTTTAGTTTTATGTTTTCATGCCCTGCGTGATTGCTAGTCTTGGATTTTCGATGAAAAATTTTGTTCTCTAGTTTGAGGTTGTAATTAAGCGAAATATGATGATATTTTGTATGAGTTTTATATTATAGGCATGGCTTTTAAGTTGTGGTCCATAATTTGCCATAAAATAATTTTATGAGCTACATGTATCTTCACTTGTAAATTGAGAATTTTGTAAGTAATAAACAGTTACCACTAAAGTG
>MU691937.1:55210-83211 GCA_026770625.1 Nicotiana glauca
GAATCGCCTCCTACTGTCCTAACCCGAGTCTTAGCTCCTTCATACATGTCTCTAATCGCCCTAATGTAGGCTACCGGAACCCCTTTAACCTCTAAGCAGCTCCATAAGACGTCCCTAGGAACCCTGTCGTACGCTTTCTCTAGATCAATAAATACCATGTGGAGATCCTTCTTCTTATCCCTGTACTGTTCTGCCATCCTCCTAATTAACTGAATACATACAATAACATATAACTGTGCGGCTGTGTCTCCTTTTTTTATCGTATAAAATTAAAGGTAAAAAATTATAACGGGACACTAATATCCTGTTTGGCCAAACTTCTAAAATCTACTTATTTTGAGAAATATTTTTCTCAAAAGTACTTTTAAAAAAAGTATTTTTCATGAGAAACAGTTTGTGTTTGACTAATTAATTTGAAAAGTACTTTTGAGCAGTAATTAGTATTTGGCCAAGCTTTTGAAAACTGCTTCTAAGTGTATTTTTCTCAAAAGTGCTTCTCAAAAAAGTATTTTGGCAGAGAAACTACTTTTTTCTTCTTCTCAAAAAGCTATTTTTACTTCTTCGGATCGAAAACACTTTTTTTTCCTTTCAAAAATTTTGGCCAAAAATACTTTTGACAAAAAAAAAAAAACTTTTGGCCCCAAAAAAGCTTGGTCAAATAGACTATAAATGCCTGTCTCTTAGTATATGTCGAACTTTGACGAAATTACTTTAGATCTGTCCATAAAATGGTATGCTTTGATAATATGGAGGTGATATGTTCTACTATATTGTTTAATTTGCTAGCTATAGCATCGGTATAATTAGCACAAAAACCAAATATGGTGATAAATAAGTTTTTACATCTAGTTAATTGAACGGGAGATTTTTCCTTTCTTATTCAATATGTTCGATAAGTGGTTCTTTTTTCCCAGTCAATATATGGTTCATATCAGTGGAAATACGATAATAATCGTGTATAAGTTGCTCTAGGATTTCTGGAAAAGGATTTAGATCTTTTTCAACCGAATAATTAGTATATAAATGATAGGATATATACATAGATAATTAATCTATATTCTCGATTGCTTAATTACATTTAGCAACATATAATAATTAAGGTCAATATATAAATAAATATATATCGTGACTATAAGACTGAAAATTAGCAGGAATGCACACATGCGTGCCTGCTTTGTGTTTCCATGCATGTCTTTACGGACGTTATAATTCCTGCCAGCTTTTAAAATATTTTCAAGTGACATACACTATAGTTAAATCCCTATGCTTGTCGTGCTCATAAAAGACCAAGTTCCATTAACAATGACTAGATCATACTTCAAGGAAAATAGTTAAATTAGAGGGCATAACGGTTGAAATTTTAGTTGTGACACGTTAGCTTTGTGGATTTCCAGTCTAGTTGTCTAAGTCAATTTGAGTTGATTTAACACATACATAATGAAGCAGAGCCGGACCCATGATTTAAAAGTAGCGGGTGCACAATAACAGTACTTTAATAGTGTTTGTAGGCAGTAGGGTCACGACAGAAACAATTACTCAATGGCTTTAGGTGGACTAATAACTGGTGGTCGCATGTGGGCTTTGAAAGGAGGAAGTTTTCAGTGTGAAGAAAGATAATTGGAGAAGAAGCTTTTGATGTAGGGATTTAACTAAAAGTAAAAGGGGTGGGTTCATTGAAAAAAACTAAATCAAATACACTAAGTAAAAGAAAAAAGGAATGGGGTAGTAGCTAAAAATATGGGCTATCATATTAAATTATCCTACTGAAAAATAAAAAACGTGGGAAGTAGTTACGTAGCTGCAGAGATTCAAACTCAGGTATTTGGCATGAAAGCAACTGCACCTACCAGTGCACCCAAAGTGCTTTTGAATTTGAGGGGTCACAGAAAGATATATATTATAATTTGAAAGTATATACATATATATATCGATAGTTTCTTCCGAAGTTACCGGATGCCGGTGACCCCTCTCCTCTCCACGTGGGTCCGCCCCTGTAATGAAGTTTTGCAAAGAGAGACTGAGCCAATATTTGAATTTTATGGATTCTTCAATGCTAGAACAATGACCTCAAATGTAAGCAATTGGATTCAAAATTTAATTTTTAATATGCGCCTAGATTTTTATTACATATATAGGGTTTGAGCCAAAATTATTAAATTTTGTGGAACTTATATATATTAAAGGCTACCTTCGCCCACAAAGAGACAAGACAAGAAAACAGAGAACTATTAATTAATATAAGAAAGTAATCAATGAAGAGGATATTTTATATTTAAGGTACTTAGGTTTGAGAAGTAAAACTTTTTAGGTGGACATAATCAATGAAGAGGATATATTTAGTTATGAAGTAATTCCATGTGACGGAGGAGCGTTCCATTCAATGGATTCTCAAGTAATTCCACGTTATTTTGGTGTGCATGCAAGATCTTAATTACCTTCACATGGCATAATTAAAGGAAATAGACTTTATGATTTTCCGTTCAAATGACTCGAAACCCTTAATATTTATACCAATTCCAGAAAATCAGATAAACTCAAATTATTACGTACTATTGGAGAAGCAAATATATAACTACAAATGAGAGGTCTGAAAATAAGACCTGCTCCACTTATTCACCTAATTGTGACCTATAAATTTGAATTCTAGAGCATATACAAAAGCAAATATCAGTTACCAGCTTTCAGTCGGGCACATAAATTACTTCAATAAAATTAGACTAAGGTTTATAATATATATGTTTATATAAAAGAATTACACAAAGTTGGGGTATGTTTGTAGTGTTGAAGCTCGAGGTTTGTCCTAATTCCATAATTAAATTACTGATTGATTTGAATTAGTCGGCTGATCATAAAATTAGGAAGTGAGGCCATTAGGAGGGGACTACTTGGACTATCTACTTTGTCTCTTTTTCTAATCAGTGTATTAGGATTAGCACCCTCATGACTTGATCTTAATGAGATATTTAAATATATATATTCTTCTTGATTTCTCAATAAGCTTTTGTTGGTCGCCTGAAAACAAGGCCTATGAGCTGTTGACCATTTCAGCAACAAATAATTAACCATTACTTTATCCGGTTTATAATAAATGATCAATTTACTTTTTTATTTTGGTTCAAATAAGTATTCAGTTATGTAATTAAGAGAGAATTCAATTTGCTTTTACAAAATAACCCCTATGTACATATCCCTAAAAAGTTTTCTTACTCCTCACATTAAATATTTAATTAGGAGTAATTTAGTCATAGTAGATATTTTCATATAGGATTTAGTATTTTCTTAATGTGCATGCTAAAAGCAAATTGATCATTTATTGTGACCGGAGTGAGTAATAACTAAAACGAGTACTCCCTCCGGTCCAAAATAAGTGATTTTTTGGCCTTTTTCTTGTGGTCCAAAATAAATGAATTTTTCAGATTTCAAGAATGAATTAATTATTTTTTTCTTACATTGTCCATGGAGTAAATAGTGTTGGAATATATGTTAGGAATATTTATGTGAGATAGTAAAAATTAATATGATCAATTTTATTGCTAATTAATGCTAAAAGATGAATTTCTTAATCTGTGTGAAAATACTTAAAAAATTACTTATTTTGGACAGGAGAAAATAGTAAGTGATGAATGAGTTTAACTTAAACTAATTAAGAAAAAGAAAGAAATACTCGTAGTACTTGTGACCTCGTATAGCCAAATAATCATTCAGGTCGTAAGGTTTTCGTACCCGAATAATCAGGAAATGGCCATTTGATACAAAGATGGGAAAGAGACGATATTTTGCAAAATAAAATCAAAAAAGAAACTACCACCAAAGACGTGGTGCAGTAGATATTGCTCTTCCCTAAAGTAGCGGTCTCGAGTTTGAGTCTTGTGTATGGAAAAATCCTTGATAAGGAGCGCTTCTTCCCGAATGGGGTCCTACGCAGCGCAATCCAGATATAGTCGGCTCCAATGCAGGCACCAGACACCGGGTGAGAAAACAAAAAAGGAACTAATAAAAATTTAATAGGTTAAAAAAGGAACTAGCTTTCTTCTCTTCGTCATTAGACCGAATATACTGAAGCTGGGTTAAAGCTTATCCTGCAAACCAGTGGAAATATGATATTCTCGTATATTAGATTTTTTTAAGAAAAAAAAAAAAACTAATGCACCAAAAGAAAAGGAGTAATTTCGTCCTAAATTGAACTCACAAGAACGAAAATGTAACTAATCTTTCATCTTTGTCGTTCTTTCTCTTCCTGCAAATTATAAAGTAAACACTGCAAAACAATTTAAAAAAACAAAGGAAAGGAAATAAAACAATGGGAATAGAATAGTACTCCCTCCAATACACTTTAATTGATTTTTGGACTTTTATTTTTATTTCAGAAAAGGGCCAAATACGCCCATAAACTTTACGATAAGGTCTATATATAACTCTCATTAAAAGTTTAGCCCATTACCAACCTTGCCGTTACACTATTGGCCTGGATACCCTCTTTGTTTTAAACGGGGTGAAATCCCCTCCTGGACTTTACGATAAGGTCTATATACAACCCTCGTTAAAAGTTTGGCTCATCATCAAATTTTATTTACTAATCAGTGTTGTAACTCTAAGAGGAAGTTTATCATCTACCCATTTCCAAAACTTACATTTCTGTCCCTGCCCATCAATTAGAATAAAATTATCGACAATTCTTGTCTGCCGGCATCTTTCACCATTCAATTCCCAATGCCGACATCTTTCACCATTTATTTACTAACCATTCATAATGCCGACAGACAAAAATTATCGATAATTTTATTCTAATTGTTGCGCAGGGATAGAAATGTAAGTTTTGGGAATGGGTAAATGATGAACTTCCTCTTAGAGTTACAACACTGATCAGTAAATAAAATTGGGAGAAATTCAAAAATAGCCAGATTTACAACTGGTCGTTCAAAAATAGCTCAATTTCAAAAATAATTAAAATTTAGCCACATTTTATATAAAGATAAATTTGAGCGAAAATACTGTTCAAAACCCGAAAAATACTCCAGTATATTATGCTGGAGTTCCAACATAAGTATACTTGAACTCCAGCATATTATACTGGAGTTCTAGTGTACTTATGCTGGAACTCCATCATAAATATGATGGAGTTCCAGCATAAGTACACTAGAACTCCAGCATAATATATTAGAGTTCCAGCAAGTATATTGGTCCAGTATAATATACTGGAGTTTGGAGCACCGATGCTCTAGTCTCCAGTATATTATAGTGGAGCCAGCAAAGTATACTGCTCCAACATAATATGCTGGAATTCATACACAAGTGCGCTAAACTTCAGTATATTATGCTGGACCGGTCTCTATTGCAGCAAAATAACGGCTATTTTTATTGACTTGGTAAACACTGGCTATCTTTGATTGATCAGTCTGAAAACTGGCTATACCGTGCTATTTTTACAATAAAATTTGGTGATGGGCCAAACTTTTAACGATGTTTATATATAGACCTTATCGTAAAGTCCAGGGGGGTATTTGGCCCCGTTTAAAACAAAGGGGGTATCCAGGCCAATAGTGTAACGACAAGGTTGGTGATGAGCCAAACTTTTAACAAAGGTTATATATAGACCTTATCGTAAAGTCCGGGGAGGGGGGAGGAGGGGGGGATATTTGGCCCTTTTCCGTTTTTATTTTATGGTCCACAATATTTGATTTTTTTTAGATATCATGAATTAATTTTTTTTCAAAGTTGTCCTCGGAGTAAAGAGTCTAGGAGTATTTGTTATATTTGTAATGAACAAAAAATTAAAGTTAACAACTAGAAATTAAAAAAGATGGGGAAAATTTCTTTCTCTAAAATGTCGATTCTCTCTCTCGGTGCATGTTAACTAACTGCGCCTACCATGGGTAAAAGAGCACGGATTCCGTCTCAGAGAGCACTAATGGCGAAGGAAGCAGCTGAATTACGTAGCAAAAATCAGCAAGGAGCTAGAGGAAGTGCCACAACAACTGAAATTTCTACAGATACACAATTGATCCCTAATGTCAATGGAACAGTAACAAAACGCTGGGAAAATAGAAGCAGAAGGAAATCGAAGCAATTCAAGTATGGAAAGAAGTCCATGAAGCATCAACAAGCAGTAATCCAATGGTGCATGCGTGTGAAGGAAGAAAATTATGGGCCGATGAGGTTGAAGAGACGAACAAAGTACAGATGAAGAAGAGTTCAGTGTGGGATAATTTTGATATTACAAAAAATCAAATGGTGGGTACAAATTGGAGTACGTCTACCAAAATCGACAAGTGAGCTTAATTTTGTTGAAATTGAGTTGGATGATATAAGTACAAAAGTTGAATACTGGAGAAATGCAGCGATATGCTATGTATTTGGGGCTCATCCACCATTTGCAGTAATTCAAGGCTACATATAGAGGTTGTGGGGAAAACATGGGGTTGATAGAATTGCAATGCTAAAAAATGGTATAATTGTTGTTAGATTTGATACTGCAATAAGAAAACAAGAGGTAATTGAGGGCGGCATATATAACTTTGATAATAAGCCACTAATTATCAAAGCTTGGACACCTGAGCTGGAATTCACTAGAGAGGAACTATTGACAATACCAATTTGGATTAAATTGCCAGGTCTGGATTTCAAGTATTGGAGTCAAAAAGGGCTAAGTAAGATTGGAAGTTTAATAGTGAAACCTTTAATGGTAGACCAGAACATAGAGAAGAGGATTGGACTGAAGTTTGCAAAGCTGTTGGTGGAGGTTGAAATGAATACTAAACTACGAGATGTGGTAAAGTTTAGAAATAAAAAAGGCAAAATAATTGAGCAAGAGGTCAGTTATGATTGGAGAACATCTTTATGCAAACATTGTTTTAAGTATGAGCATGAGGAAGAGGTGTGTAGAATCAAGAAGAAAACTCAAAAGATTGAAAATATGAATAAAGAGAAGGTGGCTGAAAAATAAGTGGAGAAGCAAGGTAAATAACAAAATATGAACAGTGCTAGCATGGAAGAACAAAAAACAAATGGAACAGAAAAGAGGTATGAAACAGGGAAAAGAGCAGCAAGTAGAACACAACATTATGTAGTTAAGAATAATGGGGCACAAAAGGATGGTAAAGGAGATCAAGATTGGCAAATACCAAATAATTATGGGAAAACAGTGGTAAGACAGAAGGAACAAATGGAGAAGTCCAACTCATTTCAGATACTCAATAAGCAAGAGGAACTGAATGTGATTCGAGAAGGGGAGAAGGAAAGAATGTGGGTGGTCCAAGCATTCCTCATAATGGGGATGGTTGATCTACTAAGCTGGAATACAAGGGGGCTAAATGCTCCTAATAAGTAAAATGAGACTAAACTCCTTTACAATGAGGATATAGTAGGGTTGATAGGTTTATTAGAAACAAAAATAAAAAAAGAGAGAATGGAGAAGATAGCAGAATTGATGTTTGCAGGATGGCAATATGTAACAAATCTAAAATATCATTATAGTGGTAGAATATGGGTCACTTGGAGGCCGGATTACTATCAGGTAAAGCCTAAGGAAAAAACTGCTTAACTAATAACCTGTGAAATTTTGTATATACCACTAAAACTAGCCTTTGAGGTAATATTTGTGTATGCTTTTAATACAAAGGAAGAGAGGAAAGGACTATGGGAAGGGTTACTCAATCAGAGTAGAGGAAGTAATAAGCCATGGATGGTATTAGGTGACTTCAATGCAGCGTTGATTGCAGATAACAGAATATGTGGAAATGAAGTGTTATGGGCTGAAGTAGTGGATTTTCACAACTGTGTAATAGAGTGTGAATTAATGGAAATGTCAGCACAAGAAAATAGGTATACCTGGAGTGATAAGCATGATGAGCATAGGATATTCTCAAAAATTGATTAGATTTTTATTAATGATCAATGGCTTACTACTATGCAGATAAAAGACAGCTCAGGTATTTGGCTAACAAATCCAGATAGAATTATAGATACTTTTGTTGAGTATTATGAAGATTTATTAGGGAGGACACTCGTGAAAGAATGATGACTTTCAGTAGCATAATCAAAAATGGAAGCAGACTATCTGAAACACATCAAGATGAACTACTACAACCTTTCTTGAAGAAGGAAGTAAATCAAGCTATGTTTCAGATAGATAGCAATAAGAGTCCCGGTCCTGATGGATTTGAGAGTGGTTTTTATAAAGCTGCATGGCCAATAGTGGGAGGTGATATTACTGAAGCAATATTAGAGTTTTTTCAGAATGGTAAATTGCTTAAACAGATAAATACTACCAACATTGCTTTGATACCTAAAGTGGAGGCTCTTGAGAATGCAAGCCAATATAAACCTATTTCATGTTATAATGTGTTGTATAAATGCATTTCAAAGATGATATGTGCTAGACTAAAGCCAGCAATCAGTTACTTAGTAGCAGACAACTAGTCTGCATTTGTACAGGGAAGATCTATGATGCATAATGTGTTGATATGCCATGATCTACTTAGACATTATAACAGGAGGACAACTCCTAGATGTCTAATGAAGATTGACTTAAGAAAGGGTTATGACATGGTGAGCTGGGAGTTTCTAGAGGAAGCATTAAGAGGTTATAGTTTTCCTGGAAAATTTATACAGTGGATTATAATATGTGTCTCTACTGCAAAGTTCACAGTCAAAACTAATGGAGAAGGGCATGGATATTTTGCTGGTAAGAGAGGACTAAGGCAATGTGACCCTATGTCACCATTGCTATTTGTCTTGATCATGGAATATTTGTCCAGAACCTTGAATATAATCAACATGTTACCAGATTTTAGATTTCATCCTATGTGCAAAGAGACCAAACTGACTCATCTCATTTTTGCTGAAGATTTGATAGTATTTTGCAAAGGCAATGTTAGCTCTATAAATAGGGTGATGGAAGCATTAGATCACTTCAGTAAAGTTTCAGGGTTGATTGCCAATATGGAGAAGTCAAATATCTTTGTAGCTGCAGTTGAAGAAGGAATTAAAGCACAACTAATGAGCAGAACAAAATTCACTGAAGGAATGTTTTTTCTATCAAATATTTGGGGCTGCCTCTATCAACTAAGAGGTGGAACAAGATGGACTGCCAAATGCTGATTAGAAAGATCACACACAGAATCAATGTCACATACTCTAAATAGTTGTCATATGCAGGAAGGCTTCAAGTAGTAAATGCTATCGTATTCTCTATCCATAGCTTTTGGGGGAATGTTTTTATCATCCCTCAAAGTGTGATGAAAGGAGTAGACATGTTATGTAGAGAGTATTTGTGGGACAAAAGGGAGGATATGAGGAAGGTTGCCTTGGTTGCATGGGATAAAATCTGCTGTCCAAAGAGCATGGGAGGTTTGAACATCAAGGGCTGTAAGGAATGGAACATAGCTTCAGTTGGGAATCTTATATGGCAGTTAATATTGAACAAGGAGTCGCTTTGGGTGAGGTGGGTGCATGGGGTGTATATGAAGTCAAACCATGACATATGGACATATTCACCACTTGCATATAACAACTGGTACTGGAGGAAGCTAAACTCAGTAAAAGAAGGGATGAAGGAGTGGTACTCCCAGAGTAGATACATTCTAAATCATGTAGGGAAGTACTCTATTAATCACAGTTATCTTGCAATAGTTGGGAGACAACAGAAGCTGGAAGTTGTAGATTTAGTATGGACAGCAGTAGCTCAACCTAAACACAGATTTATAGGGTGGCTAGCAACACTTGGGAAATTGCTGACAAAGGATAGGATGATTGTGATGCAAATACAGGTCGACGATGTTCACTGTACTTTGTATAATGAGGAAGTATTGGAATTTCAAGATCATTTGTTTTGCTGATTGTAGATGGATAACAACAGTAAGGCAAGAGTTGAACATATGGACAGGGCATGATATACAATATACAGGAGTAAAACAGATGCTAGAGCAAATCAAAAGAAAGCATTGGAAGCAGTTTATAAAAGAAGTTATTACTGCAGTGCACTTAGCAATGGTATACTATACATGGAGAGCAAGAAACATAAAAAATGTTCAAGGAAAGAATGTAAATACTGCAGAGGTAGTTACACAAATAAAGAGAGAAATAATAGAAAGGATAGATATATTTCAATAGTCAAAGAAAGTAGAGAAATATAGGGATTTTATTAGACAGATAACTTGTAATTAGTTTGTTTGTTGGAGGCCTAATTTCCGAGTTTAAGAAATTAGGTGCCTTATAAGTGTAATTGTTGCTATTGTTAATGGTAATTCACATTGTTACCGAAAAAAAATTAAAGTTAATATAATTAATTTATTTTAATTAATGATAAAAAGTGAATTACTTAATAAGTGTGGAACCAACAAAAAATTAATAAAAGTGAACCAAATAGAGTAGTTATTAAAGTGTATCAACGGAGTAGAGAACGTGCATGAGAGTTGATGCGCTTTAATTGAAACTTACAAGCACAAAATGAGAAGTAGCTAGAGAATTTGCAAAAGTCCCAACGGTTAGATGATTTACTGGTTTAAAAGTTTTTTTTTTAATTGAACCAAAGTTGAAAAAGATCACCCCAAAAAGAAAAAGGCAAAAAAAGAAAAAGCCTTCACGTTCTTTCTTCTTTACCGTTAATCAGGAAAAAGCCAAAAAGTCACCATCTATATTAAATTTGGTATGTAAATGGTTCTTCCTTTTACTTTCCCAAATAGACTAGAGAATGAGAATCAACAAATGGTAAATTTACTGACCGTTGCTTGCCATTAAAAATAGAACGAGCAATGCCTCTAAATACAACTTCCAGTTAAACACATTGTTCGAAATATGAATAAAAATAAAGATAATATGTGTCGCAACCACTCTAAATCCACTGATTGCTCATTTCCTCTTCAAATTGTTTAAAGAACAGTGTAATCTACTAAACTCACTGGATAATCGGCCTTTGTTTAAAGAGAAATTTAATCTGTTAGTCCTAAAAATAACAACAACGCACAATAATAATGCTTGATTTAAAAAGATCAGTTGCACCAAAGGCACTCTTTTTGTAGAGTTTAGTTAGGTAATTGTGTCAGTGCAGCATCCTCATTGTCGCTCCAATTATTCTTTTATTTTTCAAACAGTTAGTAAAAAGGTGTAGTGTCTCTTTTGTAAAAAAGGAAAATTTGAATTCCGCTATATATGTTGTTCAAAATGGAAGCTCATTTTCTTGCCTTTTTGTCCATTTCTTGCAGTCTAGGTTGCAGATCATCATACTAGCCCATCTCCGCATGTTCTAAATTGCATGATCGTTGGAGTTGAAGTAGTAGTGTGAATGGGAAATGATGAAAGAAGATGAAAAGACAATTTTGGCTTTTGCACTTTGTCCCTAGTTGGTTAAAGACAAATATTTTGTTGGGTTTAAATATAGAAGCACTTTCTTAAGCTCTTAAAAGGAGCTAAGAGGAAGGGGCCTCGCGCCGTCGTCGCTCACTCGCTCGGCTTCGGTCGATTGATTGACTTAATTTTTTGGACTAATAAAATAAAATAAATTAATTAAATATTAATATTTTGAATGACCGTTATTAGTAACGTTAATTTAATTAATCTCCGTCTTTAATTTTTTCACGTTAATTAAACAGCCACCAAAAGAGTGGCTAACAACCACTTTCACACCCTTTCAATCCAGAATTCGTTGGCTAGAAATAAGCAGCCATTCCTTCAGAATTTTTCATCCTGAAATCTTCTGCTTCATCTCCTTCTTCTTTCTTCATCATTACTGTCAAAACAAAGTAATTCAAAATCGTGTGATTTCCACTATTATTTTAATTTCGCTGATAACTTAGTGGTTTGAAGTGCCGCTACTGCTAAGTTGGAAAGTTCTGTTCTATCCTGGGAAAAATTTATCCGTTAACCTTGGGCAACAGTGAGGGGACAAGATTTTTAAGGACACACAAGGAATTTGTGGGCTCGGAACATAATTCTGCCATTTCTGTTCATTTATTTTTCCTGGTTTTAGTCACGTAAAATTTCAGATTATCTAACAAGCTTAAAGAATCTTATTGTTTATACATATCTTTACTGTTCTGATGTTCGAAGTGGCTCTCCTAATAAGTTTGAAGAATAATCTCTTCACTTTGTTAAAATCAGTTTGAAGAATAATCTCTTCGCTGTGTTGTTTTGGGTTGAAGGATTAAATACTTCATCATTTACTGAATCTGTTTGTGTCATATTGACAGAAATGACTAATGGAATTGAACCTGCTATGATTGTTACTGCTAACACAGTTTCAGGGATGCCAGGTCCTAGCCGTCCTACTGCACCTACAATGGCGATGCCACCAGCAGAAAAGCCGGAGAAATTTTCTGGTGTTGACTTTAAGAGATGGCAGCAAAAGATATTCTTTTATCTAACCACTCTAAGTCTGCAAAGGTTCATTCAAGAGGATGTTCCAGTCGTGCCTGAAGGAACCCCTGACAACGAGCGCTTCCTTATTACTGAGGTTTGGAAGCACTCTAATTTTCTGTGCAAAAATTACATTTTAAGTGGGCTGGAAGATGGCTTGTACAACGTTTATAGCGTCATGAAAACATCAAGAGAATTATGGAATGCTCTTGAAAAGAAGTACAAGACTGAAGATGCTAGACTTAAGAAGTTTGTGGCCGCCAAATTTCTGGATTTCAAAATGATTGATGGTAAATTTGTCATAACGCAAGTCCAAGAATTGCAAGTTATTGTTTATGACCTCCTTGTTGAAGGTATAAAATGAGTTAATATTTTTATTCAAGACATTAATTATTGTACTAATTATAAATTTATGGTTGAAGGTATGGTCATAAATGAAGCGTTTCAAGTTGCGGCATTTATTGAAAAGCTACCTCTGCTGTGGAAGGACTTTAAGAATTACTTGAAACATAAGCGCAAGGAGATGACGCTTGAAGACCTTATTGTTCGTCTACGGATTGAAGAGGACAACAAGGCTGTTGAGAAGAAATCTCGTGAAAATTCAACAATAATGGGTACAAATATTGTTGAGGAAGCTTCAACGAGTAAAAAGAGAAAGAAGCCGTCTGGATCAACGAATTATCCAAACAAGAAGAGGTTCAAAGGTAATTGCCACAACTGTGGAAAGGTTGGACACAAGGCTACTAAATGTCGTGCACCAAAGAAGGACAAGAAGAAAAAACAAGCAAACATGATTGAGAAGAATGATGAAATAGACGACCTATGTGCCATGTTTTCAAAATGCAACCTAGTCGGAAATTCTAGAGAATGGTGGATTGATTCAGGAGCAACTCGACATGTTTATGCTAACAAGGAGTTGTTTATTTCTTATGCTCCTGCTGGACCCGATGAGACAGTGTTTATGGCAAACTCCGCTACTGCAAAAATTGAAGGAACGGGCAAGGTGGCTTTGAAGATGACTTCGGGAAAGATTGTGACTCTAAAAGATGTTCTTCATGTTCCTGAAATGTGGAAGAATTTAGTCTCAACATCACTTCTAGTCAAGAGTGACTTTAAGTGTGTTTTTATTTCCGACAAGGTTGTAATTAGTAAGAATGAAATGTATGTAAGAAAAGGTTACCTGACTGAGGACCTTTTTAAGCTCAATGTAATTGCCATTGATATGAATAAAATTTCATCTTCTTCTTACTTGCTTGAATCAAATAATTTATGGCATGAACGTTTAGGCCACGTCAACTTCAAAACTTTGCGAAAAATAATTAATTTGGAAATATTACCTAAGTTTGAATGCAATAACTCGAAATGTAAAATATGTGTGGAATCAAAGTATGTTAAGCATCCTTATAAGTCAGTTGAAAGAAATTCAAATCCTTTAGACTTAATTCACAAGGATATTTACGACATGAAGTCAATACCATCTCGCGGTGGAAAAAAGTATTTCATAACTTTTATTGACGACAGTACTAGATATTGCTATATTTACTTACTTAATACTCCCTCCGTTCCAATTTATGTGAACCTATTTGACTGGGCACATATTTTAAGAAAAAAATAAAAACTTTTAGAATTTGTGGTCCTAAACAAGTCCAAATGGGGCCCAGAGTATTTGTGTGGTTATAAAAGCTTCTCATTAAGGATAGAGTTGTAACTTTAAGCTAAATTGTTACCAAATTTAGAAAGGGTTCATTCTTTTTGGAATGGACCAAAAAGAAAATAGGTTCACATAAACTGGAACAGAGGGAGTAGTAAAGATGAAGCAATAGACGCATTTAAGCAATACAAAAATAAAATTGAAATACAATTAAACAAAAAGATTAAAATGATAAGAAGTGATAGAGTCAAGGAATATGAATCTCCTTTTGAAGAAATATGTTTGGAAAATGGCATTATTCACCAAACAACTGCCCTTACTCACCGCAATATAATGGAATTGCAGAAAGAAAGAATAGAACATTAAAGGAGATGATGAACGCCTTATTAATAAGTTTTGGTTTACCTCAGAACTTGTGGGGGGAAGCTATTCTTACAGCTAATCAAATACTAAATCGAGTTCCTCATAGCAAAACACAATTCATTCCATATAAAAAATGGAAAGGAAGGAAATCTAACTTAAAATATTTTAAAGTGTGGCGGTGTTTGGCTAAATAAAAATTGGACCAAAAACCGTTGATTGTGTTTTCGTAAGATATGCAACAAATAGTAAGTCATACCGGTTTCTGATTCATAAATTAGAAATTCTCGACATTCATATTAATACGGTAATTGAATCGGATAATGCTAAATTTTTTGAGAATATTTATTCGTATAAAATGGAATGTGAGTCGTCTAATGAAAAATCTAAGCGACCTCTGGAAGAAGCAAAGAAAAGTTCATTTGATGAAGAAAATCCAAGATGTAGTAAACGTCAAAGGATGGATACTTCCTTTGGACCAGATTTTCTGGCATTCTTATTTGAGAATGAGCCTCAAACGTTCAAAGAGGCAATGTCTTCCTCGGAAGCACAATATTGGAAAGAAGAAGTCAATAGTGAGATAGAATCCATATTGAGTAATCATACCTGGGAATTGGTTGATCTTCCTCCAGAAAATAAACCTTTGGGTTCTAAATGGATTTTTAAAGGGAAAATGAAAGCTGATGGTACTATTGACAAATATAAGGCAATATTAGTTGTTAAAGGGTTTAGACAACGATAAGGTCTTGATTACTTTGACACATACTTGCCGATAACAAGGATTACATCTATCCGGGTGTTAATAGCATTAGCCGCCGTGTATGGCCTTCAAATCCATCAGATGGATGTAAAGATGGCCTTCTTAAATGGGGATTTAAAGGAAGAAATCTATATGGAACAGCCTGAAAGGTTTGTAGTCTCCGGAAAAGAAAAGAAGGTGTGTCGACTTGTTAATTCACTTTACAGACTAAAACAAGCACCAAAATAATGGCATGCGAAATTTGACCAAAGAATGTTGTCAGATGGTTTCAAGATCAATGAGTGTGACAAATGTGTTTACATTAAGAATACTCCAAATTAAATAGTCATTGTTTGTTTATATGTGGATGATATATTGATAATGAGTAACGATATTGCTAACATAAATGCTACTAAGCGCATGCTTACTAACAAATTTTATATGAAAGACTTAAGAGTTGAAGATTTAATTTTGGGAATCAAGATCCTACAGAATCCTCAAGGTCTGGCTTTGTCTCAATCTCATTATATTAAAATGATTCTTGATAAGTTCAAATATTTGGAATTTAAAGAAGCAAAAATGCCAATTGATTTAAACTATATTCTTGTAAAGAATAAAGGTGAAAGCAAATCTCAATTGGAATATGCTCGAGTATTGGGAAGTTTGATGTACATCATGAATTGTACATGACCTGATATAGCTTGTGCAATAAGCAATCTTAGTCGATACACAAGTAATCCCAACCAAGCTCATTGGATAGCAATGAAACGAGTCTTGGGATATTTGAAATATACTCAAGACTATGCAGTGCATTACAATAATTATCTCGCAGTTATTGAGGAATATAGTGATGAAAATTGGATCACCGAATCAACGGAAACAAAATCCACAAGTGAATACGTTTTCACTATTGGTGGTGGAGCAGTGTCTTGGAAGTCGTCCAAATAGACATGCATCGCTCGCTCTATAATGTAGTCTGAGTTTATAGCTTTAGACAAGGCCGTTGAAGAAGCTGAATGGCTCCGAAATTTCTTAGAACACATTCCTTTTTGGACCAAACCTTTGGCACTTGTATGCATACATTGTGACAATCAAGTATCAATAGGAAGGACTGGGAGCGTTATGCATAACGGAAAATCTCGTCATATTCGACGAAGGCATAATACTGTTAGACAATTGCTTTCTAGTGGAATTATCACTATTGATTATGTAATATCAAAGGATAATGTGGCGGTTCCACTTACAAAATGCCTAACTAGAGAGGGAGTTGAGAAGTCATCAAAGGGAATGAGACTTTGGCCGATGACAAGTTACTATGGCGGTAACTATACCTAGAAGACTAGAGATCCCAAGATCTAGGTTCAACGAGATCAAACAAAGTTATTAGTGACGATTCAATATTGTCAAATAAAATTTTGGTCCATTCTCATGATGCAGACAATGTTCAGTACCACGGATAAAGCATTAGGACTTTTTAACGATTTCTAAGTTTGATATGGGATATATCAAATAGGGTATCTACGGGATAACACGTTTAGGAATCACCTATATAAGTGTGAAGTGTAAGCCGCTTCAAAGAGAATGTTGTAAGGCCAATTCTCTATGCACTTATGAAATCAGGTGGTGTTCATGGCTAAAACGAATACAACAATAAGAACCAAAAGATGGATAAGGATTAATTGTGTGACATATGTTGTCTAGGTGTACACTAAAGCTCGACGGTTCAAAGATATCAAATCTACCGATTGACCGAGTATATCCGATATATACCTACTACCGGAAAGTTCAAAGGGAAACCTACTTATCCCGATGCAATTAATCCTTAGTTGCGAATCACACAAAAATCTTCATGCATGTTCATAATTCCCCATTCATGTGGGGGATTTTTGGGGTTGAAGTGGTAGTGTGAATGGAAAATGAAGAAAGAAGGTGAAAAGGCAACTTGGGTTTTGAACTTTGTCCCTCATTGGTTAAAGACAAGTATTTTGTTGGGTTTAAATATAGAAGCAGTTCCTTAAGTTCTTAAAAGGAGCTAAGAGGAAGGGTATCGCGTCGTCGTCGTCGTCGTCGCTCTCTCGGCTTCGGCTTCGGTCGATTGATTGACTTAATTTTTTTGACTAATAAAATAAAATTAATTAAATATTAATATTTTATATTAATATTTTGAATAACCGTTATTAGTAACGTTAAATTAATTAATTTCCATCTTTAATTTTTTTGCGTTAATTAAACCGCCACCAAAAGAGTGGCTAACAGCCACTTTCACACCCTTTCAGTTCAAAATTCGTTGGTTATAAATAAGCAGCCATTCCTTCAGAATTTTTTATCCTGAAATCTTCTGCTTTATCTCCTTCTTCTTTCTGCATCATTACTTTCAAAATAAAGTAAGTCAAAGTCGTGTGATTTCCACCATTATTTTGAGTTCGCTGATAACTTAGTGGTTTGAAGTGTCGCTACCGCTAAGTTGGAAAGTTCCGTTCTATGCTGGGAAGAATTTATTCGTTAACCTTGAGCAACAGTGAGGGGATAAGATTCTTTAAGGACACACAAGAAATTTGTGGGCTCGGAACATAATTTTGCCATTTCTGTTCATTTATTTTTCCTGGTTTTAGTCACGTAAAATTTCAGATTATCTAACAATGATGATGAAACATTTGACCCTTTACTCATTCTGTGTGACGATTTCAATTAGACTTGAATTTGATCCACATATCAGAAGTTTGCAAAAAAGTTACAAGTATAAGAAAACTCATTTTTATGTCTCTACTAGTTAATTTACCCGCACTCCTTGCCAGGGGCGAATTTAGGGGGTGGAAGGGCGGATATAAGATAATTTTTTTTTTATCTTTATATATTATATTTTGAATCCCTTCGATATTGTCCAAAAGCATAGCTTAGTGGTCAACGAGATTCAAAACCTTTGTAAGATTATTGGTTCAATCCCCACTAGCTATAATCTTTTCTAACTTTTTTCTTTTTTGAACCCCTAAGCGAAAATTCTCCCTTCACCCTTGCTTCCTACGGTGGTACAAAAGAATGTTTAATATATATTATGGAGCTCTTTAACTTTTTTCTAACGGAGAAAGGTGAGTATTAAATTATATTGAACTCAAATTAAGTTACATTAATGGAACTTAGCTTTCTGCCAAGGGGTTATAATGGGTTCTTATATCTATGGTTTTTTAAAGAATGATCACTGATACCATTTATCACATGTTCAACAAAACGAAGCACCCAATTAATTTGATTACTTTTCCTAAAACCAAATACTTTCAATCTAGCTAGATAGAATTTGAGTAGTTCTGATAAAATTAAAGGTGTCAAATGGGCGGGTTGAGCCGATTTTGGACGGGTCAAATGGATTGAGTCAATAATTGGGCAACTCAAATCATCAATCCAAAAGTTACTTGGGCTAATATGGGTTCGGTCAAAATGGGCTAAAATTTAGGTCATAGTCCAACACTCCTATATAGAGTAAAATGTGTTATGGCAGGTGGCCGCTTAAAACAATGACACGTGGAACCGAAGACAACTATCCCGTTTGGCACCATGGGGAATGAGACTCATAAAGAAGCAATAAATGCTTTTCGCCCGGAGGCATGACCCAAATACTTTCAATCTAGCTAGATGGAATTTGAGTAGTTGTGATAAAATTAAGGGTGTCAAATGGGCAGGTTGGGCTGATTTTGGACGGGTCAAATGGATTGAGTCAATAATTAGGCAGCTCAAATGATCCGCCCAAAAATCACTTGGGCTAAGATGAGTTCGGTCAAGATAGGCTAAAATTTGGGCCATATCCCAACACGCCTATATAGAGTAAAATATGCGATGGCAGGTGGCCACTTAAAAGAATGACACGTGGAACCAAAAGCAACCATCCCGTTTGGCACCGTAGGGAATGAGGCTCATAAAGAAGCAATAAATACTTTTCGCCCGGGGGCATTAATGAAAAATATTTCACGACATTAAGTGTACTGCCCGTTACAAAGAATCTATCATTTATGCTCACTGTTACATCTTCATCAATGGCCCTCATAATTAACATTAAAGAAAGGTATGATCCTAGGACCTTGTTCTCTAGACGTAGTTATAAATAATGAGCTCTGTTATCATTGTTAGGGGAGAAATTTTCTGGCAAACTGATACCACAATCTATTCAAAGCTCTATACGATTTTATCTTCTTATTTTCTATTCTTATTACTTTTGTTTGCCCAGAGGCTTCGCTACCGGAATCTTTATTTCTGCCATTTCGTCTTCATATCAAATTCTAATATATTTACTCAATTATCTTATTATTTCAGGATAAAATTAATTTACTTGTCTAGAAACCATGTATAAATTAAGCTGTACCGTTTTACGAGTAAACAGTTTGGCACCCACCATGAGGCCTAGACAGCCGTGTAATTAAGTTGATCCTTGCCTCTTTTACTAACGTGTTTGGATTTTTTTGTCTGAAGAAATCATAAGAAATGGAAGATAATGATATTAACAACACACACAATCCTGAGGCTTGGGGAGATCCTCACTTCGAGGATTCAATCAGTGACACCTATAATGAGGGGAACGATGCCATGCCAGTACACTCACAGGCGATATCCACGACATGTACGAGAGGCAACTCCCGATAAAGCTGAAGAGGAGCATGTTGTTGATGCAGTAAGGGTCCTACAACAGCAACAAGCAATCTGGGCCACCTCTTGCGGCAGGATAAAGTTATGACAAAGTTGAAACAAGCGTTAGTTGGGGCTTCCAATAACGTGAATAGAAGCGTTGGCTAACCTCAGTTCATCGACGGAAATAAAGGGATTAGAGACTGGGATGGTAGTATAACCGATAAATTCGGTCCTGGATGCAGATAGCTATTATGAGTAAATACGACTAATTTGGTCTGGTACTGGAGGAATGAAATCATCGATTATCTCGAGCACGGAAAGCTGCCGGAAGACTCCAAAGCATCTCGGGCGCTGCACGCCAAAGCAACACGATATAGCTTTAAGAGAGGCCAACTGTACAGAAAATCTTTCCAAGGCCCACCGGCCTGATGCTTGGGGGCATCCAAAGCTAACTATGTTATGCAAAAAGTCCACGAAAGGATATGCAACAACCATTCGGGCGTAGATTTCTTACCGCTAAAACTAGTAAGGGGCAGGATATTATTGGCTCCGCATGGAACAAGACGCTAAGGCCTTCGTACAAAATGCGATAAGTGCCAACGCTACGCACCACTTGTACATCAACCAGCAGAACCAATGCATTCGGTTCTGTCCCCGTGGTCGTTCATGAAATGGGTGATGGACATCGTCGGACCACTACCACCAGCTCCCGGTAAGGTAAGATTTCTTTTGATTTTGACTGACTATTTTTCTAAGTGGATGGAAGCAGGTCCTTATCAGAAGATCGACGAGCACGAGGTAGTGGATTTTTTTGTGCGTAAATTGCAGGTTCAGAATACCCAAAGATATAGCATGAGATAATAGACCTCAATTTATCGGTGTAAAAGTCAGAAAGTTCCTCGAAGATTTGAAAATAAAGAGGATCACATCGTCACCCTACCATTCGAGCGCAAATGGTCAAGCGGAGTCAACGAACAAAGTGATATACAAAACCTCAATAAAAGTTTGGAAGCGGATAAAGGTAAATGGCCCGAAGACTTACCTGGAGTTTTATGGGCATACCGAACAACGGCCAAATTGAGCGTAGGAGAAACTCCTTTTTCCCTTTTGTACGGGGCAGAAGCCTTCATCCCGGTTGAAGTGGGGGAACCCACATTGAGATATTTCCAAGCAAATGAAGAATCAACAATGAAATAATATTAGTTAACTTGGAGCTACTCGAGGAACACAGGGATTTGGCACATGTAAGAATGGCAGCCCAAAAGCAAAGAATGGAATGATATTATAATCGAAGATCCAACCTCCGTTATTTCAAAGTAGGAGACTTGGTCCTAAGGAAAGTAACTCAAAACACCTGGGAGCTCAACATAGGAAAGCTAGGTCCAACATAGAAGGCCCCTATCGTATTTCATTTGTCACTGGGAAAGGTATGTATGAATTGAAAAATCAAGATGGAGAAAAGTTGCCCAACAACTAGAACGTGGCACACCTCAAAAGATATTATTGCTGATGAACATCACCTGAATTGAAAGTATGTGTTGAACTCTTTTTCCCTTCATCCAGTTTTTGTCCCAATTGAATTTTTCTAGCAAGTTTTTTAACGAGGCAGCAATAGAAAACATACTACAAAGAAAGCTTCAACGGCAGCAATAAGACCTTTAACAACAAGGCACACAAGAAAAAAGACACTCCGGGATGGTTAGATAATCTTTGGCTCTATAGCAAAATTTCCACCGAAAAGTTAAGTCTGCTATCAAACAAATGTTACCTGACTCTTCACAAGTGCAAACCACTAGAGGGTTGTTAGATATCCCTTCACTCGATAGCATAGGTTCCTAAGGGAAAACAAAATGTGTTACTGAGCTAAGGATTATCTATCAATTCATTAGTGGGATCCTCGAATGTACAAAACTTTCAGTATTCCAGCTCGCATTCTTCGCATTGTAACACTGGGGGATGATATGAGAATACGACAACAATGACTTCCACATTGACCGAGAAACAAAAATCGAAAATATAGTTGTGTCATCGAGATCGGGGACTACGCGGCCAGCCCCGTAGAAACAAGTTGTACAAGTTTGCTACCAGTAATGACAATTTCTTTTTAGCATAACAAATGCTTACGTACTTTTTGAAAATGAAAGGAATAAAATGAAGTCCTTTGTTTCTATCTTGTTTCTTGTCTGAACGATGAATTAACTTTGTCATTTGAAAGTTAAATAAGTATTTCAAATGCTAGTGTCATAATGAATAGGAGACGTCCTCTTCAAGAGCACCGTAAACATAAGAGGCCCCTCTTTTATAAAAACCCTCACATGAAAGGGTTGGTTTCGGAAAAATTTATGTCCAAAATTAAAATACCTTCGGGGAAAAATACACCCGAACATTGCACAAAAAGACGCAAAAAGCAAACTTGTGCAAATACTTACAAAAACCCTTACGTTAAAGGGTTGATTTCGAACAAGTTTGTGCCTGAAATACATATGCATTTGGGGGAAAAACTACACCCAAGGCCTTGTATAATCAGACGCAAACAATAAAACTTGCGCAAAACACTTAAGCAAAAAAAATACAAAAGTTAAAACTTACATAGATGTTCAAACGCAGAAAATGACTCACGCAATACTTGAGCAAAAGATGTTTTTATTTGAAATAAAGTGCCAAAATAGCACAAGTACAAAAGTGGGAAAAAGAAAGGAAAAGCTAAACTACTACCTCTCCGGAGCACGGAGGAAGAGAAGTGTCTGCGCCCTCAGGGAGAGTAGGTAGATCCACCGATGACTCAACATTTTGGCCTTCATTATTTGGGCCATGAGCATTATCGTCTTATGATTCTTCTTCAGTTCCTGAGAACTCGGAAACAAAACTAGAAGGACCAGGAGCATCAGGCCCTGTCAGGAGACAACTTTTAGCAACCAACTCAAGCTCACGGGCCTTAGCAATTTCGGCATCAAAGTCAATGATACCAGCTTTGGTATCTTCCAATGTTTTTCTCCTCATGCTGTACATAGCATAAGTTTTCTCTATAACGAGGGAAGCCGCTCGATGCTTAAGTTCTCCTTTGAGTTGGGTGACCTTGGCAGAAAGGTTTTCCTGGGCGGATCTAATGGACTTGAGACTAATATCAAGATTGCATACAGTAGAGCTTAAAATTCAATTATGCTCAATGTTCTTCTTATACGTCTCCTCCAACTAGGCAGATCCCTGCAGAAGCAAGCTCTTCAGTCTTGGAATTCAAGGTTGCCTCTATGCTGGTTAATCTTTCAGCGGAAGCAGCCTCGCGATCGGATGCAACAAGAACAATGTTATGAACTTCAATCCATTTGGCCTTAGCCTCTTTAAATTGAACCCTCAATGGGGCAATCTCTTGGCTAAGGATTTCCATCTCTTGCTTGCTTTGCTGCAAACAAGCTTCCAGTACAATGGCCTTAATGGCTTTGGCTTCCAATTTTGAGAGGTGAGCAACACTTTGCTCCCGCTCTGCCAAAAGTTGATCCCCTGCGGAGTTAATTTCTTCCTTCTCATGAATCAATCTCTGAAGACCCTCGGAAGCAAGAAAGTTGGCCTAAAAAGCAAGAAGGGAAAAACTCAGGATGTGTTTAGGCAAAAATAGAAGAAATAGCAAAGGAAATAAGGAATGTACCGCTGTGGCATTTTGCATGGCATTGTTCAACAAGAACTCTCCTGAGAGAGCATGTATCTTTTTCCAATCTTTCTCTGAAGCCAAAGGCTTCAGGTAATTAGCAAGTTCCACCGACTGGGATAGCAAGTTGCATGCGGTAGAGACCGAAAGAGTAACGTACCTTCTCCTTTGTGAATCTTCATAAGGGTGAGCATAATTTTGCCCCAAATTCCCATGAACTGGGGACTGGGAAGAGGAACACCTTCTTCTTGTTCAAGTACAACCAGTGGAGATGATGTAGCAGTTGCTGATGGAAGAGTTAGTGAAGGATGAAACTGATGGTAGTGAAGAATGAAAAGCAGCTACGGGGAACGCGGTGCTGGTTGTTGATTTCTCATCAATCGAAGACAAGGGGGCTTGGTAGTCAACCTCATGATACCGGGCGCAGTGACTGGGATCAGACAACTAGAGTTGCCATTCTCTACTATTTCAAACTCACCCTAGAGTGCCGAGACATCGTCCTCGGTTGGTGTAACTAACTCAACAGGTTGAGCATCCTGTTGAGTTGTTGAGGATCATCGCCTTCTATGTAGAGAAGCTCCCTCATCACTTGCTTCTCAATCATCGTCGATCATCATTCTGTCTATGACCGTCCCCGGAGGAGGGCTAGTCATCACAAATTCCGGAGATGACTTAGGGGCAATAGTCTTCGCCTTCTTATTCTTTTCCCCTACCACGGAAGAACGCCTTCTTTTTGGTTGATTGTTCTCCGACTGGCGACTCCTTAATGAAACATTTGTACTCAAAGGAGACCCGGAGACACCTATTCGAGTAAGCGCCTCCTGAAGTAGCCTCGCCGCGTCAATAGGGTCAGCCAAAACATCCTCCTCAGGAACAATAATTGAGCTCGTGGGTAGACCTAATTTCAAAAAAAAGGTAGAAGAGATCAATCAATTTCTTCACTAAAAAGCTGAAACAAGGTGAGTCTAAGTTAGCATAATTTTTTTCCTTCCACCCATATTTGAGGGCCAACTCTTTCCATGTACGGGTTTTGGGCATAGTAACATCCAAGGTTTTTTGGACCCACTGGGTCAAGACCTTAATCCTAGGTGGAACCCATCGAGCTGCTGAAACATGCAAAAAATGGAGGATCAATGTGAGTTTGAAAAAAATCTCTAATGAAAGGGATAATGGACAAGGAACTTATGAGTGCAGTTCTATGATCCCGAAAAGGATGAAGCCGTTGCCGGAATGATGTCACTGGTGGCAACTGTAACGAACCGTTTCATCCACCCGCAAGTTTTTATCATCATCCATGCTAGATAATAGAGCATGGTGGTCACGTTTGCTGAAGTTTATCATTCCCCAGCAGAAGATTTTGGGGGAATAGAGATTCATCACATGAGCTAAAGATAGCTTCTCTCCCGTCTCTTGCACAATCGCCGAAGACAAGCAATCGTCCTCCACACAGAAGGACTTACTTGTGACAAACATACCTGGTAGTGGAGGCAGAACTCCGCAATAACGGAGTCAAGCTATCTACTCAAAGAGAACGCACCCAAAGTAAAGCGAACCATCCCGGGTAGTGTTACCCACTCTGTTAGATCAGGAGCAACAATGTCTAAATCATGGCAGCGACAATCTTCCTTCACATGAAAGGACAGATGGAAGAAGAGTATCTACCAACAACCCACGTGCGAGGATTAACCGAAGGAAATTTCTCTTCAAAGTCTTTTATTGTAACAAGACTTCTAGGAATGATAGGATCCACTATCAGCGTCCTCGGATTTGCTCTTGCCATTTGAAGAACTGACGTTCTTTGAAGAAGAAACCATTTGTATGAATGAAAAGATTTTTCGTTTGAAAAGAGTTAAAAGAACATTAAAGAAGATCTTAGGAATCTTGGAAAATTAAAGAGTATAAATGAAAAATGTTAATGCGTATAAATAAAAGTTTTGGCGACTAAATTCATGGCCATAATTATCTCGATAACCGACAAAAGTTATGTTGAATCGTGAGATGACGCGTATGCGGAGAGGCGTATGTCTAATCAACCATCAAAAGCCTTTAGAGGAAATCATAGTAATTCCTGCTAAAAGAGTATTTCTTCCAACTTCCCGATGACACAAAGCTATGTTACCGAAAAGTAGGAGGACTATCAGTATAGTATAAAATATGCTATGACGGATAGCCGGTTAAAAGAATTACACGTGGAACCGAAGGCAACTATCTCGTTTGGCACCATTGAGAATGAGACGAATAAAGAAGCAATTCTTTCTGTCCGGGGGCATTAATGAAGAATATTCCACGACATTAAGTGCACTGCCCGTTACAAAGAATCTGCCATTTATGCTCACCGTTAAATCTTCATCAATGGCCCTCATAATCGACATTAAAGAAGGGCATGATCCTAGGACCTTGTTCCCTAGACGTAGCTATAAATAAGGAGCTCGGTTATCATTGTAAGGAGATGAATTTTCTGGAAAACTAATACCACAATCTATTCAAAGCTCTATAAGATTTTATCTTCTTATTTTTTGTTCTTATTATTGTTGTGCCCGGAGGCTTCGCCACCGGAATCTTTATTTCTATCATTTCGTCTACATGCCAAGGCTAAGTGTTATATATTTCCTCAGTTATTTTATTATTTCAGGATCGAATTAATTCGCTTGTCTAGAAATCACGTAGAATTTCAACTGTACCGTTTTACGGGTAAACATCGCCCAACTCTTATCACTCTTTAGTTAATATGTGTTATTTTCTTATAAATTATATAATTACTAAATAAGACATTTTTTTCTTTTATTATGGTCATATATAACATATCAAACAAAAAATAATTTAATTCTAAGATATTTTGGCAATTTACTCATGAATCAATTTGGGCTAAAAATCAACCAAACTTTAAATGGATTGAGATAAGTTGGGTCATGATGTTTTGATTTCAATAAATGGGTGGGCCAATAACCAAAACAACTTTATGCCTACTAGAAACACCGGTTCACTCCATATACTTTTAAAATATATATTTTACCTTGTATACCTACTTTATAAAAGTTTATTTTATTTTAATTTTTTAATATCATTATATGACATTAAATAAATTTCACCATTCAAGGAACTAGATTATCTTTCACTTATACTCTCACGTATCTTCTATCTTCAATCAAATAACATCTTGGCATGCCGAAGCCCTTAGCCCAAAACAAACATTCAGGATTTTAAAAATCAAAACATCATTAATCTTAGTCACATTCTTTAGGGTTTTTCATTAAAGGAAAAAAAATATACGATTACTACACGAATCAGCTTGAGTTCGTCGGTTAATTTTTCTTCTTGACAAGGTAAGACGATTGGACCATGAGTCTAGTAGTTCTCTCATTGAAAGTATCGTTGATCAACCAATAGATGAAGGAGTACTTTAGAATTGAGATTTAATTGCAGTAATGTAGATTTATTATGGACAAGATAATACTTCTTCGCCATTTGTTTGTCCAATGTAGTCCTCCATCTTTTTTATTCTTCTCTTCCATCATGTAATCAAAAGAAAAACTAAAATAAAGTAAAAATATTCTAATTTGGAATACAATATCCAAATCAAAATACAATATTAAAATATAGTATTCAGACCAACATATTATGATATTTTAATAAAAATAAAATATTCAAATCAAATATATCACAATAGTCTAATTTGAAATATAGTATTCAAACAAAATATATCATACTATTCTAATTTGAAATACAATATTCAAACAAAACATGTCTAATTGCAATATTCTAATGAAGAATATAATACTCAAACCAACGTGCCATGATAATCTAATGAAGAATACATTATTCAAACTAAATATACCATAATATTTTAATTTAAAATATATTTTTCAAACGAAAGATTCCGTAATATTCGAATTTGGAATATTGCATTCAAACTAAACATACTTTCATTTTATTGGAATATTATTATATATATTTTGTTTTATTTGGAGTACTAACACACTTTAATAGTATACAATGGCTAGTTATTGCATAAATTTGTATTTTATAGACGAAAATAAGGACTAAGGTTCCATAATAAAAAAGTTATATTTAATGAATAATCTTCTCTTATGTTCTTTAATTTTGGTCCAAGTTTAAAATGAATGGAGTAAGATTAGTTGTCGCTATCCCATACTTTGCCATGTTGAATCATGATTGGTATATCTCCCATTGCAATTGATGAAGTTTTATTGAATTACATATAACTAATACACTGGAAAAAAAAATATGGTTGAGAAGAGGAATATGTTTTGATTAGGAGATATGTGAATCTTAATAATATTCTCTACATACACGTTCAGTAATCATGGCTACATTTAAGGGATATTATCCCGTAAAATATTGATAGTTAGGATTCTGTATATTAGTAAATGGGATATACGCCGTAATTATTTAAGGATTTCCTATATAATTTTTATATTATGACATATAGAGAAAAGAGTTTCTATAGATGGGTATACGGTATTTTTTTTCCCAAACTCTAAAGGGATTTTTACATACATATACCATATATGAAACCTTATTACCCTCAATGTTTAAGGTTTGTGTTTATTACATTTAAGCATACCAAATTACCATTTATATACCATAATTCAAATTAAGGGTATAATTATTGCTTCATTTAT
>MU691937.1:85396-115181 GCA_026770625.1 Nicotiana glauca
AAAAGGGAGAGAGGAACGTAACAAAAAGAAGGGAGATAAAAAAAAAAAGCAAAACAAAAAAGAAAGAAGATTGAGAAGGGGGAGGGAACGAACAAAAAATTTGAAATCAATTAACACCAAGATTCTCTCCTTAATTTTAGCCCTTTTTTTAGGGAATGTTGTGCCCTTTTGATGCCTAATAGTCAAATGGTATAAAATTTGTAAGTAAAACGTGGACTGGACGGGTAATTAACAAACTATGCACATTTAGGGTAATAAAGTTTCATATATGGTATAGTTAGGTAAAAATCCCCTCTAAACCATCGTGTTAGGCCCAGCATTAGCCAGAGATAACGTACCCTTTCATTCGTGCTTCATTTCAAAATTTTCATCTTCAAATTCTAGCCCATAGATGTATTCACCCCATTACAATTGCCAATAGAAGTATCACCATATTGTACCATGTGAAGCTCTACTCACACGATGAAACGTGAGATGAGTTAAAGCTGGGTTAAAGCTTATCTTGCAAACCAGTGGAGATATGGTTTCAAACAACAAACGAAAAGGTATAGTGTCTCTTTTTCTGTTGACACGCGAAATTGTTAAAAAGGAAGATTTGAATTCCGCTATATATGTTGTTCAAAATGGAAGGTCATTTTCATGCCTTTTTGTCCATTTCTTGCAGTCTAAGTTGCAGATGATCATACTAGCCCATCTCCGCATGTTCTAAACGGCATGATGATGAAACATTTGACCCCTTTACTCATTCTGTGTGACAATTTGAATCAGACTTGAATGTGATCCACATATCAGAAGTTTGCAAAAATGTTACAAGTATAAGAAAACTCATTTTTATGTCTCTATTTATGCAATTCTTTATTTTCCTTTTTGAAGTACAATAAAAGTGGAGGTTTGATTTCACGTTATTTTGTCTACTTAGTTACTAATTCATATAAATATGTTTGTAAGGAAATGCTGCGACACGACCGGTCGTTTTGAGCAATTGCACTTCGTTTGGTGGTTTGAGGTCACGAATAGTTTCATATGGTATATTACGACTTGCGTGTATTGTTAGTTTTGATATTCAAGTGGATCGGGATTGATAGGAAAGAGCGATTCTCATTTTAGAAGTTTAAAGTTGGAAGAGTTGACCAAGTTTGACTTATGTATTTGATCTTGGATCGGAGTTTCGATGGTTCTTGTTAGGTCCGGATAGTGATTTTGGACTTGAGCGTATGCCCGAATTTGTATTTGGAAGCTCATAGAAGGTTTTGCCATAACTGGCTAAAGTTGGAAATTTGAAGGTTTAGAACTTTCCTAAGTTCGACCATGGTTTGATTTTATGGATATCAGGTCCGGAGTCTGGTTAGGGACTTGGAATAGGTCCATTTTGTCATTTGTGACTTTTCTGCAAGATTTGGTATCATTCCGAGTTGGTTTGATAGGAATCGGACGCATGGTTATGTTTCTAGAAGTTCATAGTGATTTTCATGCGTTTTGATATCCGATAGTGGTTCTAGATGTTATTTTGGCATTTTGATCTCGCGAGCGAGTTCGTATGATATTTTTAGACTTGTATGAATATTTGGTGTGGAGCCCCAATGTAACGATCCGACCGGTAGTTTTGAGCTCTAGTGCATCGTTTGGCGGTTTGAAGCCTTGAGTAGCTCCACTTAATGTATTATGATTTATATGTTGGAGTTGGATTTTCGGGAAGTTCGGAGTTGATTTGAAAAGAATCTATAATTTCGGAAGCTTTAAATTGGAAGAATTGACTAAGGTTTGACTTTTGATTAAACGATCTTGGAATCGAGATTTGAAGTTTCCAATAGGTTCGTATGATAATTTCGGACTTGGGCGTATGTCGGAATCGACTTTTGGATGACCTGGGCGCATTTTGGTGCTTATTATGGAAAGTCGGCATTTTGGATGAATTTCATAAGTTTGGGTTGAAGTGAATTTTGATATTATCGATGTCCGTTTGCGATTTCGAGCCTGAAGATAGTTCCGTATGATGATTCTGGTCTTAGAAGCGCGTCTGGATGTGGATTTGGAGATCCGTAGGTCATTTCGGGATCATTTGTCAAAAATAGAAAATTTGAAGGTTTTTGAAAAGTTTGAGCGGGAGTGGACGTTTTGATATCAATGTTGAATCTCGACTTCGGAAGTTGAAGTCACTCCGGATTGATTTGGTATGTTTCGGCACAAGATATAGAATTTGGAAATGTGGAAACTTATAAGTTTGATTTGAGGCGCGATTGATGAATCTGGATGTTGTTCGATGAAATTTGTTGCCTCGAGCAGGTCTGTGTTATATTATGGAACTGGTTAGTGTGATTGGACGGGGTCCTAGGGGCCTTGGGTGAGTTTCGGGGTGGTTTTGGATTGATTCTTCTTATTTTGGTCACTGCTGTGATGGTATCTGGTTTCCTCCTTCGCGAACGCGAAGGATCTCATGTGTTCGAGAAGAGGAATTTTGGGGCTGCTAGGTTTTGGCTATCGCGAACGCGATGCAGGAGACGCGAACGCGAGGAAGAAGCTAGGGAAGCTTACGCGAACGCAAAGAGAAAGGGGAGCTGGAGGCTGCCAGGCATTAAGCCTTCAGGAACGTAACTTGTGGCACGCGAACACGAAGGGGAGTGGTCACAAGGTTTCGCGAACGCGTAGAGAAAAAATGTGGAGGCAGAGTTTTAGCCTTCGCGATCGCAAAGGTATTCCCGCGATCGCGAAGAAGGACGAGTCTGGGCAGATTGTTTTAAGTCGGAATTTTTGCCCAATTTGCTCATTTTCTCACTTGGTTTGGCCAATTTTGAAGAGCTTTAAGGGAGATTTTCATCAATCAACACAAGGTAAGTGATTCCTACCTATTACAAGTTAAATATCGGGTTTATATGTGGACTTAAACGTGGGATTTTGTAGAAATTTGGGATTTGAAGAAAAAACTATTTCATTGATATTTTTGGATTTTGACCATGAAATTAGATTTGGAATTGTGAATAAATTATATATTTGAGTGCGTAGTATTATGGGTGAAGTTTATCTTTAACAAATTTTGAAATTCGGGCACGTGGGCCCGAGGGTTGGCTTTATCAATTTTTTGAACGGAGTTGAAAATTGTTATAATTTGATTTATAATGAGTATTAGTATATATATATTTATGGATTTGCACATTTATTGACTAGTTTTTAAGCGACGGGCACCGGTTTGAGGTGTTAGAGCGGTGTTGGAGTCGGTTATAAATTTTCGGTGCGAGGTAAGTCTTGTGTCTAACTCCGTTAGGGGAAAACTAACCCTAGATAATGTATTTGATATGTGTTACTTGTTGAGGGGGCCGCGTACGCATGAAGTGACGAGTGTCCATATGTAGTTAGATTCATGTTTTTGTCCGGGTAGGCTTAGGTTCATACCATGCTATACTTGTCGTATAGAGGTTATCTTTGCTCGTTTAATTCCTTTATTTCACATTATGACTTGAGACTAGACTTGCATAGAATAATAGACTGGAAATTGTAAAGATTTGAGGGCTTCATGATTAGCCGTGGGATAATTATACTCGTCTTAAGAAGTTCTCTCGTGTTATGCGTCTTCATAAAAAAACTTCCTTAAAGTTCATAACTCACACGTTTATGTGTGATTGGGGTCAATGAATCGTCAAAGATTCTTATTCTAACAGGATCGGACCGTTCACCTCGATAGTGTAATAGATATATCTATGGTTCGTGTTGTTCGACCTTCGGCAGTGCGCACACTATTGTGGAATCGGGCCATTCGCTTTGACAAGATTATGTACCACACTTTAATGGGAGCGGGTCATTCGCCTTGGCAATATAATAGATGTATTATGGTTATGTACCAGATTATAATGGGATCGGGCCGTACGCCTCGACATTTCTATAAAATACTCCTTAGGAATTGTGCATAATATTTGTCAAGATGCCAGTGCATCTGGGAATTTTCCTGCTTTTAGTTATGGAAAGTGTAGATGTAGACCCCTCGTCACCACTTCTCTGGGGTTAGGTTAGATACTTGCAGGGTACGCATTGATTTATGTACTCATGCTACACTTGCTGCACATTTTTGTGCAGGTACATATATGTCTGGTGGTTTTTTGGGCGCAGAGGTGTGGCTGTTGCGGGACTTACCAAGAGCTGCATTTCATGATATGATCCGCAACCTACAGAATCTCCGTCAGAGTTATTTATATTATCCTGTCTAATTTGTATTCCGGATATATTTTGTATTTTATTATATTTCCTAGTTAATTCTCATGCACTTATGACACTGGGTATTGGGGGTTCTTACGGGTTGTTCATTATTGTAGTTCGTGTAAATATTATCATTTACCCTATAAATTCTATTTCATACTATTTAATTATTGAAAAATTATGATTTCAAATATTATAATGAGTAATAAAGTAAATCATTCACCGTTGGCTTGCTTGACGGCGGTGTTAGGCGCCATCACGACCTTTACTGGATTTTGGCTCGTGACATCTTGGTATCAGGGCATTAGGTTCAGTTGGGCCTCACGAGTCATGAGCAAACTTAGTAAATTCTTGCAGATTAGTATGGAGACGTCTGTACTTATCTTCGAGAGGCTACAGGGCTGTTAGGAGCACTTCCCTTCTTGATTCCTCATCATGCGATTTGATTCCTTTGAGGCTTATGTCTTTATATCTTTTCTACTCATTCTTATACAATGTTCAGTGCCCGTGTAAATTGGGCACCAAGGATTTGCAGTGGTACTACAGACGGGGAGCAGGATTTTTTCCCTAAGCATTCGGGCAAGTTATTATCGTCTCCTTGCGGAAAGAGGTTCTGTCATTTCAGTTTAGTAACTGTATTTTTGGTGGTTTCAAGGCTACACGCAGGTTGATATGATGTTCATACGTTGTTATCGCACAATGTTTGTATAATGGTAGGGTGCTTGTCTATGTGTCGAGGCAGTGAATGACTTGAAAGAAGGATTTCTCGGTGCATAATTTAGGGATTCAGCATTTAAATACTGCGGAGGAAAGACAATCAGTCTATGAATACTCAGGCTTGGGTTGATGGAGTGGCGAGACTTGTTGTTCTCAAGTATGGTGGGATTCTCATTTTGATGTGGTGCCAGCATCCTTGTTGGAACGCATTAAGGTTCTCTGGTGTTATGGTCTCCTTTGATTTACCTTCGGGGCAGGATGTTGTGAAATAGTGCCTAAGAAGCGATTGTCAGATATGGCAGGTATATGTTGGCTTTAGAATCGAATCACCATTTCTAATACTGATGGCTCGGGAAAGATGACCTTCGAGGAGGCTTAAAGTTGGCAACAATTTATCAAGTCAGGTGCTACACTAATGGATTTTTCTTTGCGGCAGTACTTGGGCTGCGAAAGATGAGGAAAGACATGGGGGAAGGTGTCTCACGGTGATTGAATTGCTACTAGGGCAATTATGGGAATCAGAGGTTGAGAAGTTTCTTAAAAGAGAGGGTTTAACCAAAGTGGGAAAGTGGAAGAGTAGCATATGGGTTCTGTGGTAGGATAACCACACGCCTTGAGGAAAGTTTAGAGCAATTTCGGAATTCATGGTGGACAATGACTAGGTCCACAGATTTTATTTGGATGCAACATGACTTCGAGTTTGGAATGTATTGTTGGACTTTCAATTGATGTCAATGGGGAAGGAAGAATCTTGGTGGGTTCCAATGTTATGTAATTGTAGCTTCAAGCGAAGTGGGGGAGCCCCACCATCTATGATTGGATTGCGTGGTTGTCTACTTGTGTGGTATTTGGTTATCAGTGTATTGGTGGGTTATTATGACTATGTAAAGAAAAAAATCAATGGTAATTCGAGCAAAGGATTTGAGGTATGTGTGCTATATTTGGCCTTATTGATTCATGCTCGGGTTTTAGGAAGACTAAAGTTTATGCTTTGTGTAGATGTGATGTACAAGGTAAGTAATTCAGCGGGGTAGTTCTTTGAGGGGTGTTCATATGCTAGCAGATATATGGAGTTGATTATGTTCGGTACCAAGTCAGAGTAGGTGACTCTCAACAATGGTCCTAGTGCGGTGCCTAAGGATTTTGAGTCGGTGATGTGGTTAAGTATCTAGCTTTTATAGTGGATTATGAAAGGGACTTTGGAGTGTTCTATGTTATCGTAGGTCTCCAGTGCAGCATTGGAGAAATGCGAGAAAATAACTTCAGATTCATAGAGGAATTTTCAGAATGGGTATACCATTTGAAAATGCTACCGTGCGCACAAGAAGGGCATGAGATGGTTCGTGGATTTGGAGACGACGTAATCTTATGAATTGGGTCACTTAGGATGCATGTGGATTGAGTTCGTTATGTTTTGAATGGAGCTATTATTATTTCTAAGGCAATTTAAGCGTGAATTAGAAGAATTTGGTTCGGTTAGCAATGGTTGAATCAACATGAAAGCGGAAATGATTAGTTCCTTCAGCGTGTTATGTTATGCAGGTGATTTATGGCGGAACATGTGAGGCTTGATGGCTGTCTTAATTTGATTTATTTGAAGGTATTCGGTATAATGGCATGTTATGTGTAAATGAATCCCGGAAGAGTTATGGTGGTTTAGACCACAACTTGAGGTTTGTATTTTCTGCAGTTAGGGGAATTCGGTCGCATGTTGCAATGGTTCTCCTAAAATGAGTTAAGTGAATAGTTTTTATATGATGAAGTGTTTATTCCATTAATGATTCAGGAGTTATGATGAAATTCTTGTACTCTTGCGTAGTGGCATGTTAGGTGCAGTGAGCGACATGAGAATTGGAAGTTGAGGATCAAAGTTGCGATTCGGTGTTGGCAAGAATGTCACGAGCTCAGATGAACAGGAAAGAATTCAGATGTTTAGAGTAAGCTACTATATTCTTTAGCGTCACCTGAGAACGATGTCCTGTGTAAGAGGCTTTGTGTACTGATTTACGGATTCTCGATTTGCTTTACAACATTAGTTGGTCATATGGATGTGCAGACTTTGCTACTTGGTGTGGAAGGTTGTGGGGGCGTATCCCATGGGATGATTATATAAGTGTGACATGTAGTTACTTGATTGATTAAGGATTGAAACTAAGTATGGAGATTATGGTACTATCGCTAATGTGAGAGTTTAGGCCTGGAAGGCGCTCTATTTATTTGGTTGTGAAATGTGGAAGTTTGTTCCGCATTGGACGACTGCTCTTATGTGTCATGAATAGGGTTATAGAGGATCCTTGGAAGTTTATTAGCCTAGTACGGTATGATCAGAATTGGTTTGAGGTACGTGGATGGTCTAAATGTGAATGTGTGCTCTATATCAGGCCGGGTGTGTTTGTTTAGCATAGCATTGCTTATGGGGGAGTATTCGAGCGTTGGATGTTATTCACGTCGTCAACTATTTTATATAATATTCTATTGTGCCATGTGGGTTCTGAGATAGCTTGATTATTCGCACATGTGTTGTGGTCCTGTGTAACGGTATCATATGAGGAGGATGGCTCTCAAGATGTAGGTCATTTATTGCACCTTAGTCGTGCTTGATTTTTGTAACATATGTCACTATTTGTCTCCCCAGGGATGATATTATACACTTGGCGTGCTTGTGGTCGACATTCGGGTTTTTCATAGGTATGAGCATTCTAGCTTGGTAGGTATTTCTTTATTAAGTGTGGATCGGGTGGAACGCCACCAAGGTACATTTTCTGGATCGGGTGGCACGCCAGCACGGGTATGTTGTCGGGTGGCACGCTGCCACGAGTATCATGGTTGGATTGGTGTGCACGCCGCAATGGTACCATGAGTGGATCGAGTTGCATGCCTCAATAGGAGATGTTGAGTACAGTTCCCTATATCTATTATTGTGTATTTTGTTTCTCATCTCCGAGAAAGGGATGATAATATACACTTGGCGTGCTTGTAGTCAACATTCCGGTATTTCATAGGTATGAGCATTCTAGCTTGGTAGGTATTTCCTTATAGATTGTTAAGTGTGGATCGGGTGGAATGCCACCATGGTACATTGGATGGATCGGGTGGCACGCCGCCACGATTATGTTATCGGGTGGCACGCTCCACGGGTATCATGGTTGGATCAGTTTGCACGTCGCAACTATATCATGAGTGGATTGGGTTGCGCACCGCAATAGTGAGATGTTGAGTACAGTTCCCTATATCTATTCTTGTGTGTTTTGTTTCTCATTCTCCGAGAAAGGTGCATAACATATTTTTGGTTGTTTTATTAGTTACGTGGGCCGGGTAATTCTTTTCTGGAGTTCACTTTTCTTTTGTATCACCTTCGATTTTGTAGCTTGTTAGTGCATTGTAGGCGTCATATGAGACTTTTGGCAGTGTCTGAGACAGCTTATTGCATGAGCAGCTTGTATTGGGTGAGACGAGGTTATTGGAGGATCAGTGCGATCGGAGTTAGGAAGGGTATATTAAAGAGCAAATATCGTTATTTAGTTTAGAATGAGGTAATGGTTCTTGCTAGGAAGAGAGACTCGATGATTTGTGATTCAGCAAGTGGTTATGAGTTTCTACAGATCTCTTCCATTGTGGCTGTATTGCGAGAGCTGGAATAGGGCTTATATATTTTATGAGGAATACTACGTGCTTCAGGTCAGTGGAAATTTCAGATGTTGTGCTTGTGAGAGATTACCTTGGGCAAATGAGTTATGTGGTGCATGGTATGATTTCAGCGGAGGAGCATAGGTATGTTGGGTTCAGTGTCTGGTGATTGATACGGTGTTCGTGTGTTAGAATCTGGTATCGTAGAGAATTCTGGATGTTGGAATTTGGTTCTAAAGCTTGTTAGCTAAAGTACCAGGAAGGATCTTCATTCTGGCTCAAGATAATGTGCTCAACTGGGTTGTGGTGGCACGGGTAGGTGCACGAGGTGTTAAATAGTTATTTTGGACAACTCCGGAGTAGTTCTTAGCACGTTCGAGGACGAATGTATGTTTATGTGAGAGAGAATATAACGAATAGACCGGTCGTTTTGAGCTCTAGCACATCGTTCGATAGTTCGAGGCCCTGAGTAGCTCCACTTAATATATTATGACTTTTACGTATGATCGGAATTGGATTTTTAGGAAGTTCGGAGTTGATTTGGAAAGAAATCTCTAATTTCAGAATTCTTTAAGTTGGAAGAATTGACTAAGGTTTAAAGTTTGAGTAAATGATATCGGAATCAGGACTTGAAGGTTCCAATAGATTCGTATGATAATTTCAGACTTGGGCGTATGTCCGGATCGGTTTTTGGATGACCCGGGAGCATTTCAGCGCTTATTATCAAAAGTTGGCATTTTGGATGAATTTCATATGTTTGGTTAGAAGTGAATTTCAATATTATCGATGTTCGTTTGGGATTCCGAGCCTGGGGATAGATCTGTATGGTGATTCTGGTCTTAGGAGCGCGTCCGAATGTGGATTTGGAGGTCCATAGGTCATTTCGAGGGTCATTTGGAAAAAATTAGAAATTTGAAGGTTTTTGAAAAGTTTGAGCGGGAGTGGACCTTTTGATATCGGGTTCGGATCTTGATTATAGAAGTTGGAATATGTCTGTAATCTCATTCGGACTTGTGTGCAAAATTTGAAGTTATTCCTGATTGATTTGATATGTTTCGGCACAAGATATAGATATTGGAAATTTGGAAAATTATAAGTTTGATTCAATGCACGATTCATAAATTTGGATGTTGTTTGATGTAATTTGAGGCCTCGAGTAGGTCTGTGTTACGTTATGGAACTGGCAAGTGTGATTGGACGGGTTCCTAGGGGCCTCGGGTGAGTTTCCGGGTGGTTTCAGGTCAATTCTCCTTGTTTTGGTCACTGTTGTGCTGGTGTCTGGTTTCCACCTTCGCTAACGCTTAGGATCTCATGCGTTCGTGAAGAGGATTTTTAGGGCTGCTAGGTTTTGAGCGATGCAGGATACACAAACGCGAGCTAAAGGCCGCAAATACGAAAAGAAAGGGAGCTGGGGGTTGCCAGACTTTAAGCCTTCGCGAATGCGTCTCGTGGCACGCGAATACGAATGGTAGTGGTCGCAAGGTTTCGTGAACGCGGCCCTAGGGTCACGAACACATAGAGGAAAAATATGGAGGCAGATTTTTAGCCTTCGTTATCGCAAAGGTATTCCCGCGATCGCGAAGAAGGACGGGTCTGGGCAGATTTTTTAAGTCTAGATTTTTGCCCATTTCACTCATTTTCTCTCTTGGTTTGGCGATTTTGGAGAGCTTCAAGGGAGATTTTCATCAAGCTACACAAGGTAAGTGATTCCCACCTATTACAAGTTAAATATATGGATTATATGTGGATTTAAACCTAAGATTTTGTAGAAATTTGGTATTTTGAAGAAAAATTTAGAAATTGGTATATTTTAATTTTCACCAACAAATTGGAAATGGAATTGGGAATGAATTATATATTTGTTTTCATAGTGTTATGGGTGAAGTTTATCTTCGAAAATTTTCAGAGTCCGGGTACGTGGGCTCGAGGGTTGGCTTTATCAATTTTTTGAGCGGAGTTGGAAATTATTATAATTTGATTTATAATGAGTAGTAGTGTATATATTTATGGATTTACACATTGATTGATTAGTTTTGGAGCGACAAGCACCGGTTTGAGGTGTTAGAGCGGCGTTGGAGCCGGTTATGGAACTTCGGAGCGAGGTAAGTCTTCTATCGAACTTTGTTAGGGGGAACTAGCCCTAGGTGATGTATTTGATATGTGTTACTTGTTACGGGGGCTATGTACGCACGAGGTGACGAGAGACCATACGTAGTTAGATTCTTGTTATTGTCCGGGTAGACTTAGATTCACACCACGCTATACTTGTCTATAGAGGTTATCTTTGCTCGTTTAATTCCTTCAGTTCACATTATGACTTGAGAGTTGACTTGCATAGAATGATAGACTTGCCATTGTAGATTTTTAACGAGCTTCATGATTAGTCGTGGAATAATTATACTATCCTTAAGAATTTCTCTCGCGTTATACGTCTTCATCGAAAAGCTTCCTTAAAGTTCATAACTCACACTTTTATTCATGAGTGAGGTCAAGAACCCGTCAAAGCTTCTTATTCTAATGGGATGGGGTCATTTGCCTTGGCAGGATTATATACCACACTCTCATGGGAGCGGGTCATTTGCCTTGGCAATATAATAGATGTATCTATGGTTATGTACCAGATTATAATGGGATTGGGTCGTACGTCTTGTCATTTCTATAAAATACTCCTTTGGAACCGTGCATAATGTTTGTCATGAGGCCAGTGCATTTAGGAATTTTCCTGATTTTAATTATGGCAACCTATCTGGTGAGATCCATTATATATATACTCTCCGATTTTGGAGGTAACTGTTATTCGAGTGTTAGTGTTGCGGTTGACAGGAGCATAGCACCACGTATTTACACTTGTTTATTTCGTTTGTTTACTCTGCCCCATATCTGTTTACTTCTTATTGGACCACTATTTGTCACACCTTCTTTTTCTACCCGAAAAAGGGTATAGGGGAATTTTTTCAATTAAAGTGACAAAACCAAAACAGAATTATTTATTCAAATTCAGAGTCGCCACTTGGGATAATTTATGGTGTCCCAAGTCACCGTTTTAAAATCTCGAATCGATGAAGAATGACTCTGTTTTACAATCCACGAAACACAGAAATCCGGGTAAGGAATTCGGTTAACCCAGGAGAAGGTGTTAGGCATTCCCGGATTCCGTGGTTTTAGCATGGTCGCTCAACTATTATTAATTGGCCTAATTATCCGATTAATACACATTTTTAACCTACGTGCATTTCTAACTTTTAACCGCTTTTAATATTTAGAATAAATCATGATAGTCATACATTTCTTTAGAACACATCATAAGCCATGCTACATGAAATACACCTGCGATTTGTGACATATTTATTTTATTAACATTATTAGAAGTTATGGCCGGGCCACATGAAATGTGCACCCGGATTTTTAAATTAAGTATCATGACTACATCACGCGAACCGTACCCGTAGCTATGATGATTTGTTATAACGTGCCTAAAGCAAACTACGAAGGTTTACTATTCCTGAATTCAATCTAAAACTATTGCGCGGCCAAAAGCTATCAAAGTCAAATTAATGCCAATGTTTGGTTTTGATTTTAGTAAAGCCTTATTTAAATGACTCATCCAAAGACATCAGCGCATGGGCCTGGTACGATTAAATTGGACTAGGCCCGTTCGATTCCAAACACCACATATGCGCAAGCAACGGACCTAATTAATTTATAACATTGTAATCACAGGATCAACTAACCTTAAAGCAAGAGTAACGAAATTGTTGCTACAACATTGTTTCTTTTTTTTTTTTAAATAAAATTTACGCTACAGCTTTTCACTCCTGATTGACTTCAACATTTCAGTGAATTTTGTTAGCCAAAAATGGGACGCACATTGTCCATGTTCTATTTACAGCAGCACCACATACCCAAGTATATTAAAGCAAGAGGAAAGGATCTTGACACATTGGTTAAATAACACAAAGTTATGTTTACTTTTCTCCATGGAACTACATAACATTGCAACTGTATCATTTCCATGAGAAAGCATTTAAAGAGAACCAGTACGATTTACTCCAAACTAGGATGAACCAAAGGACGAAAAAAAACCTCATTGAAGGATTTAAATGCAATAGTGGTAGCTAATCCTCAAACACATTTTACAAACTCATCACACCAAATATTCTATTGACTCCAGCATAGTTCTCGAACCAAAGATTACATAAAAAAGTTCCACAATCATAGTGTATACCCACTTAGCTAAAATCCGAACATTTTAACATTTTTCGTCAAATTTTTTAACATAAAGGTTAAAGTCCTAGAAGTTCATATATTACAATGAAAAAAACTTATGTACCAAATACAAATCTATATCTACTAATAATAGGCAAAGCATGACATTGGTTAACAAAAGAAAGGATATACGAATTAACAGAACACATGAGCTAATTACTGATGAATGATTGCATTATTCTCAAAACACATATATCTTCATATTCAATTTGCAGCTCAAGTCTCAAAAGGGGTACCTGGACACATCAGGTAAACTGAATAAGAAAAAGTATCTATAAGCCCAACAGAAAATAGCAAGAAACAGTAGAGCTAGCAGCAGAAAAATACCAGTATCAACCAACACATGACCTCAGTGTCAATCCATATTTCAACCTAAAAATCCATAAATCCAAAGGAAAAACTCTTTCAAACCTTTTGTGAAAAAGCAGAAAAATAAAGAAAAAACAAAACTGATGGAATCCTAGAGTTGGATTTTTCAGAGGTGTTTTCTTAGGGTCTGATTACTATCTTTTAGTAAGGGGAGGGTTCTCAATATATAGGATATGAAATATCCCATGTACTCCTAAAGAAAAGGGAATTATTCTCTCAAAACAGCCATAATTTTTCAGGAAAAGAGCATCTTTTTCAACAGAAACGGGACATGTGGCCATTTTTAATTGGCTTCAGCAGTTTGTACTGGCCAAATAGGGCCAGCTGCCCATGTTCTAGAACCCTTATCTCAATTTCTATTTACACACCCTTCCAATAACCACTCTTAAGTTTTTCTTTTGTTCAATTAACCTTTAGAAGAGTCTAATGATTTACAAACCATAGCAAACATCAACAAAACCAACAATTATCCGAAATCAAATCTAAGAGACTACCAAAACTAAGAAGTAGTCATGCTAATTCATATTAACATAAGCGAGATGAACAAACACATAACAATAGAACACTGAAAATCCTAAAGCATGCAAACTAAATAGGAAAACAATTATGAAGAAGAGAAGGGGAAGAACAATAGAAGAAAGAACGGAAAATACCACAAAGATTAATTGATTGAACTAATTAATACTACTGACCTATAAGTTAACTTATTAGCTAACAAAATAAGAAATTAAACCGAATAAACCAGAATAAAAAAAATTAAGTGAAACAGTAATCTAACATAAAATCTTAATTAAAATAATCATCTCTTTTCTTTAATTCCCTTAGAACAACAAAGCAAGACAAAGAGGGACAGTGAATACCTTAAAAGAGAAAGATGGGTTGAGACCGGATTCCTTGCGAAATCGGAATGAACAAAAACCAACATTAATTGATTGTTCTTGTCAAGAACAATCCATTAACGTAGGTTCTAGGTCACAACGAGCAGCTAGAGAAGGGGAATTATGGTTTTCCAGTTTTTTAGATTCGGATTTGAAGTAAATAGGGGGGCCTTTTGGGGGAGCTAATGACGTATTTAGAAAGAGGATAGGACGGGGGTTGCATGGTATTAATTTGGGGGATTTTGGAGCGTTGCCGCCATCGTGAGGCGATTTCTGGTGAGGCGGCGGCTGGTGGTAAGGGGATAGGAATTAGGGCGACTAGGATTTCTGGGTTTGGGAGGGAGACGAGGAAATGGGGTTCGCTGGCATTTGGGGGTAAAGTTCAGACATTTATATGGGAGGGGTAAGTTAGTTCCCAGCCGTTGGATCATTGAAGATCAACAGTTGAGATTCAATTGAACAAAACGACGTCGTTTAAATAAGGTGTCGGACTGGACCAGGTATGGGGAGTTGGGCTGGGGCGAATTGAGGCAAAATTGGCTATGGGAAAATCGAGCCCAAACGTTAAGGTAACCCTCTTTCCTTTTTCTTAATTTATTTAAAACTTCTAAAATTAAATTAAAATGTAAACTAAATCCTAATTAAAATCTAATATGTAAAATTAAAAATAATTATCTATTTTTTAGCACTAAAATAATTAATTAACCTAAAGCTAATGAAAGAAAAAGTACTAATTTGCAATTAAAACTAAAGTCATAATGTGGAATAATTTATATATTTTGCATTTTGTTTTATTGATGCAACTAATTGACAATTAAACTAAAAATAAAATTATAAACCTAAGAATGCAATGCATGAGACTTAAACATATATTTTCAGGTATCTTTTTATGCTTTTAATATATGCAAAAATGCAACAAAATGCAAACAATTAAGCAAATATTCCTAGAAATTATATAAAAACTACAAAAAATCTATTTTGTGATTTTGTAGGAGTATATTGGTCGGGCAAAAATCACGTGCTCACAATTGCCCCTCTTTGTTCGGAAACACGAAGAGTTTTCGGGCAAAGATACGAGCGATTTTTGTCCGTTTGGATACTCTGTGGGAAGCATTTTTGAAAAATCTGATCGAACCTTGCTTCCAAGGTTGCCTACATATCCTTGGCTATAAAGGAATCAAGTCAGTGTAGTTCTGGAAGTTTTGGTAGCTGGGACTACCGAAAAGCTGTGATTTTACTGCTGCTGCTGCTGCTGCTGCTGTTACTGCTCGCTGAACTCTTTATTACACCAAAACCAAAAATGAAAAGAATCTAGGCAAATATATGATCTACAAGTTACAAGATTCCTATCTATATGTCTTCAACCTTGATCTTGAAACTTCTGTAGTTCTTCCTCGCATCTTGAACTGTTGACTCGCATTCTCGAGGCGAGCTTCAATTATTTCTAACTTGAATTGACCCCATTCTTCATGCGGGTTCCTGCTGTTGTCTTGGACTTAACTCTAAAAAGTGTTCTCTCGTTCTCCAGGTGGGCGCCTACAACTGATGTTGACTTAAAAGTTGAAATGAATTCCCTTGTTCTCCAGGTGGGCGCCTGCACTGACTTAAACTCAAATGAATTTCCTTGTTCTCCAGGTGGGCGCCTGATGCTTGAACTTGAAATGAATTTCCTTGTTCTCCAGGTGGGCGCCTGATGCTTGAACTTGAAATGAATTCCCTTGTTCTCCAGGTGGACGCCTAATGCTTGAACTTGAAATGAATTCTCTTGTTCTCCAGGTGGGCGCCTGATGCTAAAACTTGAATCGAATTCCCTCGTTCTCTAAGTGGGCGCCTGATGCTTACTTAAAATTTGAAATAAATTTCCTTTTTCTCCAGGTGGGCGCCTGATACCCACTTAAAATTTGATGTAAATTTCCTTGTTCTCCAGGTGGGCGCCTGCAACTTAAACTTTAAATAAATTCTCTTGTTCTCCAGGTGGGCGCCTGATGCCGACTTAAAAATTTGAAATAAATTCCGTTGTTCTCCAGGTGGACGCTTGATGCTGACTTAAAATTTGAAATAAATTCCCTTGTTCTCTAGGTAGACGCCTGCAACTGACTTAAAACTTGAATAGATTGCCTTGTTCTCCAGGTGGGCACCTGTCATTACAACAAAACAGACAAAACAAAAAAAACTTTTCTGTCCCGGTTTGGTACCTGGAACATCTGTGAATTTTAATCGAATCCTGTTATCTAACTGAGCTCTAATAATTTAAAAGCTATATCCTATTATCCAGGAGGGACCTGAAAACTAGAATTAAATCTCATCTCGAGAGTGACAACTTGAAAGCTAAATTCTATTTCCTAAAGGCCCTAATCATGGCAATAAGCCCAATTCACAGTGATAAGGTATGTGTCTCAATCGCCAATATAGTGGATATAACACTCGGGATGGACCAAGTCACAATCTCCATCAGTAAACGACCCCGCACTCGTCATAGAATGTGTGTCACGCCTCAATATAGCGTTACGATGTGAAAGTCCGGGGTTTTAAACCCTCAAAGCATCATTTACATTAATTACTCACCTCTAGTCGGCCAAAGACTAGCTTGCAATGCCCTTTCCTCGCGAATCGACCTCCTCGCGCGTCGAATCTGGCCAAAACCATAACGAATACACTACATTAGGCTAAGGGGATATAACCCAATCAAAAAGACTCGAAAAATATCAAAAATTACGAAATTTGCAAAACCCGAGCCCCGGGCCCACTTCTTGAAAGTCAGAAATTTTTACACCAAAATATTTCTTATCTCGACACGAGTCTATACATATCAAATTCACAAGAATCGGAGTCCATTTGACCCCTCAAATCCCTAGTTAAATCTCTCTTAAGTTTCAAGCCCTAACCTCCATTTTTAATCTTTAATTCCTTGGGTTTTCAGTGTTAATTCATGATTTTACACCATAATAACGTATTCTAAGTCCAAGAACCCATAACTGATGAAAGCCCTCGAAACCCTCTTCAAAATCGCCCAAAACCCTCTTAGTCCGAAGTGGAAATGTTGTGTACTTTCAAAAATTCGCGAAGGTCAAATTAAATGCTTCTGCCCAGTCCTTTTCGTTTTTGCGACCAAAATACCGCTTCTGCGGTTACCGCTTCTGCGGCCTCTCCACCGCTTCTGCGGTTTTCCTTAAATCACTCAGGACCGCTTCTGCGGTCACCACTTATGCGGGATCTAGTCCGCTTTCGCGGAAAATGCTAGAACCCCCAAATCTGCACTTGTGACCTTCCCTACCGCATCTGCGGAACCGCCCCTGCGGTTCCTTTTCCACAGATGCGGAAATACCAGGTACTAGCAACCTTAAAACATGCCAAAACTCCAAAACTCTCCATTCCACCCGAACTCATCCCGAGGCCCCCAGGACCTCAACCAAAAATACAGATGTGACCCAATACCTTACTCAAACTTGCTCGAACCGTCAAAACACTATAGTTAACATCAAAATCATCAAATTTCATCAAATCAAAGCCTAAGTTAAACCAAAACTTCCGAAACTCGCATTTGATCAAAAGCCCGACCTAAACACCTCCGATTTAACTGAAATTTTGCACACATATCCAAAATCACCTAACGAAGCTGCAGCAACTCTAAGAATTCCATTCCGACCCCCGAATCAAAATCTCACCTACCAACCGAACTTCACCAATTCAAGCCTAATTCTACACCAGACCTCTAAAATCACTTCCGATCGCACTTCTAAGCCACAAATTATCCCCCGAAACTAACCAAATCACTGAAAATCACATTCGAGCCCTCTAACTAACTAGTCAACTTCCGATTGACTTTTTCCAAAATAAGCTTTCCTTTAAGAGACTAAGTGTCTTATTTCCATCTAAAACCAATCCAATTCTACTCGATCACCTCAATTACCGATAATGAAGCATAGAGAAACATAATATAGGATAAACAGGGCGGTAACTCACATGACGACGGACCGGGTCGTCACAGTGTACGGGTATGGGGAACCCCTAGGGCCATGCCACGATCCTAAGATGACCATAGCAACATCTTCTTTCTTCTTTTTCCCTAACACGCCCCCAGCGCCATTCTGGATTGCTTGTGCAGTTGCTTTAATGGTAGAGTAACTCATGATCTTGCTCGATTTGAGTCCTTCCTCTACCATTCCTCCCATCTTCACTACTTCATTGGAAGACGTACCTATGGCCGAGTTCAGATGACCAAAGTAAGTAGGCTCCAAGGTCTGAAGAATGTAATTTACCATTTCATCTTCATCCATTGGAGGATTAACTCGTGCAGCCTGTTCTCTCCATCGAAAAACATACTCCCTGAAACTCTCACTGGGGTTTTTCTCTATCTTAGTCAAGGAGAGGCGATCTGGAACAATTTCTACGTTGTGCTAGAAATGTCGAGCGAAAGCTTGGGCCAAGTCATCCCAGGTGTACCACCTGTTGTTGTCCTGGAAGTTGTACCATTCCAATGCTGCACCACTCAAACTTTGACTAAAATATGCCATCAACAATTCACTTTTCCCACCAGCACCCTTTATTTTGCTACAAAATCCTCTTAAGTGGGCTACGGAGTCTCCATGCCCGTCGTACAAGTCAAACTTGGGCATTTTGAATTCGGCAGGTAGCTGGACATCATGAAACAAACAAAGATATTTATATGCCACACTCACTTGGCCACCTAACCCTTGCATATTTCTCAGCGACTGCTCCAAACTCTGTACCTTCCTAAATATCTCCTCTTGCTCTGTGTTTTTGGGTGGCTTTTTAGTTTCGATAGGAAGTTCAAAGTGAGGAGTGTAGGAGTAGTGATCGGGGACTTTGAAGGTGGGCTCTGGGGAATAGTACTGGTTATATTGGGCTTGGAATTACGGTTCACTAGAAGATCGATAGAGGGTAGCTCGCGGAGGTGCTACGAAGACAGGGGTATCTGGCGAAGCAGGGTATGTGGTGTCTCTGGCCGGGGGAGCTTGGATGGTTTTGGAGGAGGTGCCCGGATAGTGGTAGTAAAGGGTGAAGCTTGGTGCGTGCTGGGGGGATAGATAAAAAATTATGGGATCTTGAGATTGAGCTAGTGGTGGGATGAAAGAAGGGTTGGTAGGGTATGACGGTGGAGGATGCCCCTTGATCTATGCCTAGTACATTTCGGCCATTCGGTACTTTAGCTTATGTACCTCTTTTTCAAACTAGACTCAGATACCTCCATCTCTCTCGGCGAGTTAATAGCACTCGCATCCAATTCTTTGCTAGCCATAATCACCTTGTGTTTCGACCTGGTATTATATGAGTTGCTTGCCAGAATAACAAACTAACTAACCACCTTCCTGTACTCAATTACAACAGCAAAAAAACGGTTGCATGCTTCATCCCGGCCTTAACTAACTCTCTTCACTTTGCACTTTCTTTCCTTTCACCCATACCTATTAATTTTTCTCACTTGGTTCCCGTCGCTTCCCTTTTATTTTTGCACTTTCTTTTGTTCTCTTATTTTGCCACTTTTTCCACTCAATTTTCTTTCCTCTATTTTTATTTTATGGTTATGATCGAATCTTATGGGATTGCCTACGTATCATGTCGTCGCATGAATCAGTTCGTTATGTAGTTCAGGAACATCGTCAATAAAGTAAACTAACTCATTTTTTGCTTTTTGATAAATCTAAACGAAAACAAAGCTCCTAACAAGGAAAATATATTTTTGGATTTTGAATGCTTTCTTTTTTTTTTTGAAATTTTTGAAATAAAGACCTCAAAACAAGAAAGAAAATATTTTTTGATTTCCATTTATTTTTTTTAGAATCTTTTGAAAAGAACGACTTCTAAAGAAGAAAGAAAATATTTTGAATCTTGAATTTTTGTTTCAATTTTCGAAAGAAGAATGAAAATATTTTTGAGATTTTGAGAAGAAAATATTTTTGGATCTTTTTTGGTAAAAGTTAGGATCTAAAATAAAGGTTTTCTACAAAAGGAGATTTTTTTTTTTGGATTTTTTAAAATTGCGGGCTAAAACCGGTGAAGTTTTCCTACGTATCTCACATTCGGTGAGAATCAGACCCGCGTAGATTGTCAAATTTCGATGTAAGAAAAAAATGTGCTTTATTTTGAAATGACTTTCCTTCTTTTTTCTTCTTTTTTAAAATTTTTGCAGAGTTTCGGGTTGCTTTGGATACATAGATTTTTAGAAACGAATGATTTTCTTTCTCTTACCTCAATCTTGGTTTTCTTGATTTTTTCCCCTATTCTAAATGCCGGTCAACATGCAATCCAAAGCAAATAAATGTGCAAGTAGCACATAAGATGCACCAGGATGGTCTTTTTATTTCAGGTATACCTATCCTAGACGGACCCAACCCCTGTGTTGAGTTCCCTAAGTCAAATGCATGCGATGCAAATAAGTGTTCCTACTAGGGATCTGGCATGAGGTTATGTTATTCTAGGTTTAAACCTGTGGTATTGTCACGAACCAAAATCCACTAAGGGTCGTGATGGCGCCAGACACCATTGTCAGGCAAACCAACACTAATTAACTAGTAACTTTTCGTTTTAGATATTTTAGAATTTACTTCTTTTTATCTATTTTAAAAATAAAAAATAAGTTCTAATGAATAAATAATAATATCTTAACAATTTCAAAATACTAAATAATTCCATAGACATCCCAGAACCCGGTGTCATAAGTGCATGAGAAATTACTAAGAGAATCGAATAAAGTACAATAACTGTTCGAAATATAAATTGGACAGAAGTAAATTCAATACTCTAAAAGAGACTACACTGGCTGCGGGTTGCCTCGAGAAATGCAGCTCACCTAGTCCCAGTATCCTCCATGCTGCTACACCAATAAGCCACTAGAAGTACGCAATAAAAATGCACAGCAAGTGTAGCGTGAGTACGAAAATAACGTGCACTCAGTAAGTATCCCGTCTAATCTCGAAGAAGTAGAGACGATATGTCGACTTGGATACTTACTAGTGGTCCAGTAATGATACGTCAATAATATAATAAATCGAGGATTTTTATAAACTTGATTGTAATTCAATAGAATGTAGCAAGTAAATAATTCTTTCTTTTATAGGCAAAATTTCCAAATTTCTTTTCATCATTTATACATATATTCTTAAGCCGGGAAGAAACAATATCAACTTCAATAAATTTCAAGGCAAGCAATACAAGCATGGACAAATCTTGCCGAGGTCGTATGGCCCGATCCAACAATATATAAATTGTGCACTGCCAGAGGGTCGAATGGCGCGAACCATAGATGCATCTATTTAATCTACTGAGGCGTTCGGCTCGTTCCACAATAGATAAATACATTAAACAGTCAAATCAATAATTCATCGAGGAGCAATAATTCATGAAAAGTCAAGTTTTTCTTTTAAAAGTCAAGTAATGATATCTAACCCTTTAGAAATTCATTTACACGTTCGATATATTTTAAGCATTTTTAAATTTATCAACAAGGTTGCATTTATTACAAGTAAGCATACTTTTGGGTCCTAGACTACCTTGACATAAGCATAATAGTAGCTACGCACGGACTCTCGTCACCTCGTGCGTGCATAGCCCCCCACAAATAGGTGCACATAACCAATTAGCTCACCTATGGGGACAATTCCCTCTTATAAGGTTAGAAAAGAGACTCACCTCGCTCCGAAGTTCCATAACCGGCATTCCACGCCCTTCTGAAGACTCAAATCGATGCATAACGCTCCAAAACTAGCCAATATTTATGCAAATATGTTAATATATGCTCAATTACTCATGATAATCAAAGGTTTAAAAATTCCTAACCCCGATCGAAAAGTTGACAGAAACGCCCCTGGGCCCACGTGCCCGGATTACGAAATTTTCGAAGATAAAGTTTACACATAACCTCACGAACTCAAATATATAATTTACTCTCAATTTCATCTCCAAAATCGTGGTAAAAATCTAAAATATAAATTTCTAGGTCTTCCACCAAAAACCCACAATTTTCACTAATTTTCATGATCTAATCCATATATAATCCAAGTATTTAACTCAAAACTAGTAGAAACCACTTACCTTGACATGGATGACAAAGATGGAGCTCCAAAATAGCCTAAAGATCGGATCATATGGAGGAAATGGGATTGAAATGAGCCAAACTCCCGTTTTAAACAACCTTACTGCCTCCAGAATATCCGCACTTGCGGTCACACGACCACTTATGCGGCTCTGTAGGTGCGGCCCCTCTACCGCTGCTAGGATTTCTCACCAGGCTCCCCTTTCCGCTTCTACGCCTTAATTACCGCAGGTGCGGTCCCTCTTCTGCGGCTCCATGATTGCATATGCAGTCTCTCCATTTCTGGCCAAACACAGCATCTGCACCCCTCCTAGCCGCTTCTGCGGCTCCGCACCTGCGGCCCAAGTCTCGCAGGTGCGGTTACACCAAGAGATAGCAGCTTCAGCTCTTCCTCCAAATTCCAATTCAATCCATTAGCCCCCCGGAATCCACCCGAGGCCCCGTCCAATCACACCAACCAGTCCCAACACACATTACGGACTTGCTCGAGGCCTCAAATCATATCAAACAATGTTAAAATCCTGAATCACACCCCAAATCAAACTTGATAAACTTGAGAAATTCAAACTTGAACATTCGATGCTGAAACTTATCAATCACATCCGATTGACCTCTAATTTTACACACAAGTCACATTCGATATTACGGACCTGCTCCAACTTTCGAAATTGGATTCCGACCCCGATATCAAAAAGTCCATTTCCGATCAAACTCCTCAAAAACCTTCAAATTTCTATCTTTAGTCAAATGGCTCCAAAATGACCCACGGACCTCCGAATTCACTTCTGATCGCACTCCCAATACCAAAATCACCATACGAAGCTATTCCTAGATTCGGAATCTCAAACGGACATTGATAACACTGAAATGCACTTCAACCCAAACTTATGAAATTCTTCCAAAAATGCTAACTTCCACAATAGGTGCTGAAACATTCCCAGGTCTTCCAAAACCCGATCTGGACAAACGCCCAAGTCCGAAAAATATCATACGAACCTGCTGGAACCTTCAAATCAAGATTCGGAGGTCGTTTACTCAAAATCAGCCCTTATTCAGATTCTTCCAACTTAAAGCTTCCGAAATAAGAATTCTCGTTCAAAATCTACTCCAAACTTTTCGGAATTCAATTCCGACCATACGTACAAGTCATAATACCTGAAATAAAGCTGTTCATGGTCTCAAACTGTTGAACGACAGGCTAGAGCTCCAAACCACCGGTCGGGTCATTACAGGTATTGTTCTAGACCAGGCTTACCCGAGCGGACAACTCGAGTCGGGGAGGGGGGGCAGCATACCGAGAATACAGAAGCTTCACCGGCTTTGCAACTTGTCCGAACCTCATTCTAAAATTAGTATTCCAATCTAATAGAAAAGAAGTCACATGAAGTGCACACTTCCCAGATGATTTAGAAGACTCAGAGAGAAGAGGGTTTCGTAATAATTTATATACAATTCAAACAATATCAAAGCGGTAAAGCAATATTTAGCACATTAGGCTCAAATATTTAAAAATCAGATAATAAATAAAGCCAAGTATAACAATTATTCTAAGCACGAATTTTGGGTTCAGTCCCCAATAGAGTCGCCAGAGCTGTCACACCTCTTTTTTCTACCTGAAAAGGGTATAGGGGGTTTTTCCATTTAAAGTGACAAAATCGAAATAGGATTATTTATTCAAATTTAGAGTCGCCACTTGTGATAATTTATGATATCCCAAGTCACCAGTTTAAAATACCGAATCGAGAAAGATTGACTCTGTTTTACAATTCGCGAAACACAAAAATCTGGGTAAGGAATTCGGTTAACCCAGGAGAAGGTGTTAGGCATTCCCGTATTCCATGGTTTTAGCATGGTCGCTCAACTATTATTAATTGGCTTAATTATCCGATTAACAACACATTTTAAACCTACGTGAATTTTTAACTTTTGATCGCTTTTAATATTTAGAATAAGTCATGATCGTCGTACACTTGTTTGGAGCACATTGTAAACCATGCTACATGAAATGAACCCGCAGTTTGCGACATATTTATTTTATGAATATTATTAAAAGTTATGGACGGTCACATGAAATATGCACCTGGATTTAGAAATTAAATATTACAACTACGTCACGGGAATCGTACCCATATCTATGATGATTTATTATAATGTGCCTAAAGCAAACTACGAAAGTTTACTATTCCTAAATTCAATCTGAAACTATTATGTGGCCAAAGGCTATAGAAGTCAAATTATTTCCAATGTTCAGTTAGGATTTTAGTAAAGCCTTATTTAAATGACTCATCCAAAGCCCGATGATAGCATCAGTGCATGGGCCTGGTACGATTAAATTGGACCAGGCCCATTCGATTCCAAACACCACATATGTGCAATCAACAGACCTAAGTAATTTATTACAATTTAATCATAGGATCAACTGACCTTAAAGCAAGAGTAACAAAATTGTTGCTACAACATTGTTTTTTTTTTCTAAAAATAAAATTTACACTACAACTTTTCACTCCTGATTGATTTTAACATTTCAGTAAATTTTTATTAGCCAAAAACGGGAGGGACATTGTCCATGCTCTATTTATAGAAGCACCACACACCCAAGTATATTAAAGCAAGAGGAAAGGATCTTGACATATTGGTTAAATAACACACAATTATGTTCACTTTTCTCCATGGAACTACATAACATTGCAACTGTATCATTTCCATGAGAAAGCATTTAAAGAGAACTAGTACGATTTACTCCAAATTAGGATGAACCAGAGGACGAAAAAAACCTTATTCAAGGATTTGAATGCAACAGTGGTAGCTAATCCTCAAACAAATTTCACAAACTCATCACACCAAATATTCTACTGACTCTAGCATAGTTCCAAAACCAAAGATTACATAAAAATATTTTCACAATCACAGTGTGTACCCACTTAGCTTAAATCAGCACATTTTAATATTTTTTGACAAGATTTTTAACATAAAGGCTAAAGTCCTAGAATTTCATATATTATAATAAAAAACTTATGTACCAAATACAAATCTTATCTACTAGTAATAGGCAATGCATGACATTGGTTAACAAGAGAAAAGATGTACGAATTAACAGAACAAATGAGCTAATTATTGAAAAATGATTGATTGCATTAGCCTCAAAACACATATATCTTCATATTCAATTTGAATCCCAAGGTTTCAAAACTGGTACCTGGACACAACAGGTAAACTGAATAAGCAAAAGTTTCTATAAGCCCAGCAGAAAATAGCAAGAAACAGCAGAACCAGCAGCAGAGAAACACCAGTATCAACCAAAACACGACCTCAATATCAATCCATATTTCACTTAAAAAACCAGAAATCAAAAGAAAAAACTCTTTCAAACCTTTTGCGAAAAAGCAGAAAAATAAAGAAAAAAAACTGATGGACTCCTAGAGCTGGATTTTTCAGAGGTCTTTTTTAGGGTCTGATTTCTGTCTTTTTGTGAGGGGAGGGTTCTCAATATATAGGAGATAAAATATCACATGTGCTCCTAAGATAAGGGAATTATTCCATCAATATAGCCCTAATTTTCCTGGAAAAGAGCACATTTTTCAACAGAAACGGGACAGCTGGCCATTTCTAATTGGCTTTAGCAGTTTTACTGGCCAAATAGGGCTAGCTGCCCATGTTCTAGAACCCTTATCTCAATTTCTTTTTACACACCCTTCCAGTGATTCCCCCCCCCCCCCCCCCTCCATGTTCTCCTTTTGTTCAATTAACACCTAGAAGTATCTAATGATTTAAAACCATACCAAAAATCAACAAAACCAATAATTATCTGAAATCAAATCAAAGAGACTGCCAAAGCTTAGAAGTAGTCATGCTAATTCATATTAACATAGGCAAGACGAACAAACACATAATAATAGAATACTGAAAATCCTAAAGCATGCAAACTAACTAGGAAAACAATTATGAAGAGGAGAAGGGGAAGAACAACATAAGAAAGAACGAAAAATACTAAAAAGATCAACCCTAAACAGTTACGAACTCGGATTGAACTAATTAATACCACTGACCTATAAGCTAACTTATTGGCTAACAAAACAAGAAATTAAATGGAATTAAACAGAATAAAAAAATCTAAGTGAAACAATAATCTAACATAAAATCTTAATTAAAATAACTATCTCTTTTCTTTAGCTCCCTTAGAACAACAAAGCAAGAGAAAGAGGGAAGTGAAAACCTTAAAAGAGAATGACGGGTTGAGGACGGATCCCTTGCGAATTTGGAATGAACAAAAACCAACATTAATTGATTGTTCTTGTCAAGAACAATCCATTAACGTAGGTTCTAGGTCACAGCGAGCAGCTAGGGAATGCAAGCGGCTAGAGAAGGGGAAATACTATGGTTTTCCAGATTTTTAGATCCGGATTTGAAGGAAATAGGTAGGCCTTTTGGGAGATCTAATGATGGATTTAGAAAGAGGAGAGGACCAGAGTTGCATGGTATTAATTTGGGGAGTTTGGAGCGTCGCCGCCGCCGTGAGGTGATTTCCGGTGGGACGGCGGCTGGTGGTGAGGGGATGGGAATTAGGGCAGCTAGGGTTTCTGGGTTTGGGGAGGGAGACGGGGAGGGGTGTGCTAGGGTTTGGGAGTAAGGTTCAGACAGTTATATGAGAGGGAAAAGTTAGTTCCCAGCTATTGGATCATTGAAGATCAATGGTTGGGATTCAATTAGACAAAATAATGTCATTTAAATAAGGGGTGGGATTGGACTGGGTATGGGGAGTTGGGCTGGGGCGGATTGAGGCAAAATGGCTATGGGAAAATCGAGCCCAAATATTAAGGTAGCCCTCTTTCCTTTTTCTTGATTTATTTAAAACTTCTAAGATTAAATTAAAACCTAAACTAAATGCTTTAAAATCTAATATGTAAAATTAAAAATAATTATCTATTTTTTATCACTAAAATAATTGATTAACCTAAAACTAATGAAAGAAAAAGTACTAATTTGCATTTAAAACTAAAGCTATAATGTGGAATAATTTATATGTTTTGCTTTTGTTTTATTGATGCAACTAATTGACAATTAAACTAAAAATGAAAATATCAACCTAAGAATGCAATGCAGGAGACTTAAACATGTATTTTTGGGTATTTTTTTTATGCTTTTAATATATGCAAAAATTCAACAAAATGCAAACAATTAAGCAATATTCCTAGAAATTCTATAAAAACTACAAAAAAATTATTTTGTGATTTTGTATGAGTATTTTGGTCGTGCAAAAATCACAGTAAGTACCGATGTCGATCCCTCGTCACTGCTTCTCTGGGATTAGGCTAAATACTTACTTGGTACATATTGATTTACATACTCATGCTATACTTGCTGCATATTTTTGTGAAGGTACATATATGTCTGGTCGTCTTTTGGGCTTAGAGGCGCGACTGTTGCGAAGATTTACTAAGAGCTGCATTTCATGATACGATTCACAACCTGTAGAGTCTCCGTCAGATTTATCTATATTCTCCCATCTAATTTGTATACCGGACAGATGTTGAATTTTATTATATTTCCTAGTTGATGCTCAAGCACTTATGACACTGAGTTTTGGGGGTTCTTACGAGTTGTTCATCATTGTAGTTCGTGTAAATTTTATCATTTACCCTGTAAATTCTATTTCATACTATTTAATTAATGAAAAATTATGATTTCAAATATTAAAATGAGTAATTAAGTAAATAATTCACCGTTGGCTTGCATGACGGCGGTGTTAGGCATTGTCACGCCCCTTTTCTTTCCTCGCGGAATCGGGTTCATGATATTTTGGTATGGGACAACTCGTTCCTTTTAGGAAAGGAGTTTGCATTTTTGAAGAGTCTCCACCTAACGATTAAAGGTACATTAGGTCACCCATAAGGTTCATCTACAACTACGTTCGGTAACCTGAGATAGGGTAAGGGCTTGAAATTATCCTACGGGGAAGGTGTTAGGCACCCCACAAGATCCACTAGTGTGGTTCCCGGCCAGACAATTTTTGTGAATTTATACAATTAGCAAATAAACAATTATGGCTCAAATAGTAGGGGATTTAAGTTTAAATGCATATATGTTTGAAAAAAAAGTTAGTGAAAAAACAAGATTTTGAAAAGAAGTACAATCTAAGCGTGTTTGTGAATATAAAGGGATGTCCTAGGTTGGTTAGCCTATAGAATCACATCAGTACAATGCCTGGTAATCATTCCTTAGAAAGGGGCTACGCGTGACATTAGCGCACCGGTCATTATATCCATATCTACCCTTTTCCGTCCCATGAAGGTAATTAAAGCGAAGGTTGGTCTCGACAACTATTGCATGCTGTTACCGGTCCCTTCCTATCAGTCCCGGAGGAATTTAGGTCTCCTGTCCTATAAAAGGGGTGGGGGTTCTGTGTAGATCCTTAGGGTTAAAGGCAAAATACTAGGCGACAAACAAGAACACATAGGACTGCATTTAGGGGGAAAACACAGAAAACAGATAGAAGGCTGAGATATACCTTCACAAGTAATGCATACAGACAATACGACTCATACACAGATAAGGTCCACATTCAGATCCTAACAAGGCATTTAAGTGATAACAATAGAACTAGATTTATTACATGACTCAGAAAAGAAGTCCGAATCAGGCTTGCCTACTGGTTTTAACACGTTGACAGTTAAACACTAATCACAAAGACGGTTCTGGTTTTATTTAAAGTTGATTGCCTAAGGCTTGCGTAGGCGTGAAATACAGCTGACTATATTTTATATAGTGAAAGAAGGCAGGTTTTTTAATAGCGGACACTTGAATCCCTATAGGCATGATACCTAATTACAAATCAAGGCAGTTTCTGAAAGAACTTGTTTTAGAGAAAAAAAACCATTGATTAAACCAGTTTCTAAACGAACTAAAATGTGGAATGGGTTGATTTATTTAACTAAACTAATGGAGATTGATGATAGGCTATAATTACGTATTTTAGTCGATTATTACGCTCTAATTTACTGCACTTTAGTTGAGGTTGTGCTTTAATCGCTAGTGTTTTGCACTAATTGTGTGTTTTATGCTTTGTAGGTGTGATTCCGAGCTATATAGATGATATGAAATGAATTTAAGTGATTTAAAGCTTTGAAGTCTGAGTAAAAGCTCAAGGAATTAAGCCGGGATCGTGTTCGGGGGTCAAATTTGATAATTAAGTACGAACGAAGACTCGAGGAGGCATATTGTGCACTGTCTAGTAAAATAGACATAACTTTTTGCTCAGACCTCCATTTGGGCTCCATAATATATGGTTGGAAAGATAACTCAAAGGGATAACTCCATTTGGACATATTTTTGACACATATTTGACCTAAAGAGTCAAGAACACATTGAGAGCAAGGCGGGGAATTCTTCAATAAGTTTTTCCTTCCTCTTCTTATTTTTCATTATTGATTATGACTTTTGATATTGTAGTTTTACATACTATTATGAATAACTAATTTATTTTCTAGGGTTTTGGTGAAACCCGTTGGGGATGATTTGGTTGTTATAGTAATATAGTTTTGAGTTTGTTATTAATCTCTATTTGTTGAACTACGTCTTTATTTTGGTTAATTGAAAAGATCCTTAATTAGCCGTCCCTATTTATTATGTATCTGCTTGAGAGAGAGTGCGTATTTAGGTAGTTGTTTGAACAACATCACTCCCGGAGTATAGA
>MU691937.1:134646-167106 GCA_026770625.1 Nicotiana glauca
TGAAGACTATTACTTGTGTTAGACTAGTAAAGCATGTCTACCTAACATAATTGCCTAATTGCTAAGTTGTTTAATCGTACTACGTGAAGCATGCTAGGCTAGTTCTATCTGCTACTCCGTTTTTCATATTTATCCCTTGGTTTGTTTCTGGCTATGATTACACTTTTATTTTGGGACTACGGGACGGTATCCCGGGAGATCCCCCTGCAATTTTATTTTGTGATTACGGGACGGTATCCCGGGAGATTCCCCTGTACTTTTATTTTAGGACTACGGGACGGTATCCCGGGAGATCCCCCTGCACTTTTATTTTGGGACTACTGGACGGTATCCCGGGAGATCCCCCCCTGCACTTTATTTTGGGACTACGGGATGGTATCCCGGGAGATCCCCTGCACATAAATGATTGGACTACAGGACGGTATCTCGGGAGATCCTTTGATACTAGTACGAGAGCTGGACTACGGGAGGGTATCCCGGGAGATCCATTGGACAGTTGAGGAGAGGGCTACAGGACGGTATCCTGGGAGACCCTCATTGGCATTTGAGATTGAGTGGTGTTTACCCTGTGTTTCTGTTTTATCCTGGTAGTTATTATTGTTTCGTTGATTTGCCTTATTACACTATTGCATTCATCATTCTTGTCAGATTTCCACCCTGTTAAATTGTTGATATTGTGATGCACGAGGTCTTTGCCGTGCTATTGTTGTTATTGATGTTTTGCACATGCGGCGTAATAAGGCGGGATATGTTATATGCTTATATGTGGGTTGCGCATGTGGCGGAATAAGGTGGGACATTGTTATGCACGTGTGGCGAAATAAGGCGGTGCTTATTATATTATTATTGCACACGTGGCGAAATAAGGTGGGCTATGTCAGGGATTGATTGTATAGAGTTGTGACGGCCTGTTGAGGCATTCCTATTTGTTTTCTATTGTGATTGTGGATTGTTTATCTGTATGAACGTTACCGCTTGGGAGTTGTGAGGGAACATCGTACGTGCGGTCCGTCCTCCTTTTTCATGTTTGTTGGTTGGTAGAATTTTGTTAGAAACATTTGCACAAGCATACACGTAGCTGAGTACTCCTATTAGAGGTGAATTCCTCCTGACTTTTCTAAGGGTGGTGGTACGCCTCGCTTATCCATTATATTTGGGAGAGTGGCCCTAGTTAGCCAGTTAGTTGTCGGTATGACCATGAGATTGATGGGGCACAGGATGCCAATTGTTAGATTTCAGATGCTAGGTCTTCGCGAATTGTGGTTAGTCAGAGACTTGGTGAAATTGTGGAAAGAATGGGATAAGACCTTCTGTGAACATCATTGTATGATATGAATTATTTACTTGTTTCTTTTCTTTGCTGTGTTGTGACCTTAGGATTTGGGTTGTGATTTTGCCGTCGTTTTGTATCATCATTTATTATATTCTTGTTGTTAATTGTTGTATTTACCCCTTATTGTGAATTGTAGCATTTTTGGTCGTTCACGCATTCTTTACATATTCATATGTCATTACCATTGTTCCTATGATTATACTGTTTATCGACCGGTAGGTGCCTTGACTGTTCCTCGTCACTACTCCATCGAGGTTAGTCTTGGTACTTACTGGGCACCGCCGTGGTGTGCTCATACTACTCTTCTGCACATTTTTGTTGTGCAGATACAGGTACTCCCGTTCAGTTCTGTCAGCCTTGGAAGGAGGCGTATTGGTAGAGACTTCAAGGTATATCTGCTACGTTCGCAGACCGAGGAGTACCTTTCCAGCTTTTCTATAATAAGTATAGTTCTTCCAGTATTTTCTCCTTTGTATAGATATTCTTGAGTCAGAGCCTCTTATGTATCCATTAGCTTGTGATTTGTGAGTTTCCGGATTTTGGGAAGTTTTGTTAGCTTTGAGAATTGTTGTGGTATGTGCCGAACGGCACCTTAAACCCTGTTTATTTTACCAGTTCAGTTTTATTTACTTTCTTCCGCAAATTTTGGTTTATCTTCTGCATTGTTAGGCTTACCTAGTCATAGGGACTAGGTGCCATCACGACATGTTCATGGAGGGTGAATTGGGGTCGTGACACTACCCTTTTCCTGCCCCGTGAAGGTAGTTAAAGCAAAGGTTGTTCTCGACCCCTATTGCATGCTGTTAACCGTCTCTTCCTATCAGCCCCGGAGGAATTTAGGACTCCTATCCTATAAAAGGGGTGGGGGTTCTGGGTAGAGCCTCAGGGTTAAAGGCAAAATACTATGCAACAAATAATAACACATAGGACTGCATTTAGTGGGGGGAACACAAAAAACAGATAGAAGGCTCAGATATACCTCCACAAGTAATGCATACAGACAGCACGACTCATACACAGATAAGGTCCACATTCAGATCCTAACAAGGTATTTAAGTGATAACAATAGAGCCAGATTTATTACATGACTTAGAAAAGAAGTCTGAATCATGCTTGCCTACTGGTTTTAACATGTTGACAGTTAAACACTAATCACAAAGACGGTTCTGGTTTTATTTAAAGTTGATTGCCTAAGGCTTGCGTAGGTGCAAAATACATATGACAATATTTTATATAGTGAAACAAGGCAGGTTTTTTTAAAGCGAACTCTTGAATCCCTATAGGCATGATATCTAATGACAAATCAAGGCAGTTTTTGAAAGAACCTGTTTTAGAGAAAATAAACCATTGATTAAACCAGTTTCGAAATGAACTAAAACGTGGACTGGGTTGATTTATTTAACTAAACTAATGGAGATCTATAGTAAGAATTTCTAGAGTTATCCCCTATAGACATGACATCTAGTTGTTTAACACTGATTTCAGAAACTTTGCAGGCATGATGACCAATGAAAGAAAACATGTAACACTTGTTATAATAGAAGGTGGATTAAATTATATCCTATAGGCATGCCATCTATTTGTGAAACTAATTTTGAGACCTATTAAACATGATTTCTAACATGTCAAGGCAAGTATAGTAAAACCCTATAGGCATAGTTTCTAACATGGTAAGGTAAATGTAGTAAAAAATGTAAAGTCCTATAGGAATGGTTTCTACCCGCCTTACCCCACAAACATGTAAATGGCCGCCCTTTTCACCAATTACCCCAATATTCGTTCACAAATTATTACAGACCATGTCAATGAATTACATAAGAAAAGTAAAAATTACACTATAGAGAGCCTGAAACAGTCCCAAACTTTCAGCACCTGATTAGGACTTCCTCCCTGAATTATGTAATAAACCACCTCAAGTGTCAAGATTGTTCCATAGTCTTTCTCTTATCTGGGTGTGTCAGAGTTCCCCAAGGGCCTCTAGGGATCCCGGGTAGTACTCACATCCAGATTGCATAAACAAGATAGAATAAGTGCAGTGGGGAAAGGCCAGCTTTTATGTGTCCAAGTTCATAAGGAACTCAAGGGTCCCAAGGCAAGGCTCACACAAAAGGGGAAGAACCTAGTAGCCTAAGAGTATGTGTGAGAGTGCTTAACATAGATTAAAAAGAGTTGAGTTGGAATTTTTTTTGAAAATAATTAGTTTGAAATAAGTTTTGGAAGGCAGTAGAAGAGTTTGCCTTAGTGAAAAGAAAAGAAACAAGACAATCAGCAACTCAAAAACAAATCATAGTACAAACACAAACAAGGAAAGGAGGCATTGGGAACAGGTTTGAAACCACATAAATGGGGAAACATTTGATGCAAAAAATATACAGAACAACTATGAATCCATTGAACAAATCAGTCATGGTAACAGACATTTAAAACATAGGGAAGAGTGCAGCAGGTTCATTTTGAAGACAAGAGTTTTGTTGAACAAAGTTTGACACTACATGGTTATACCAGTTAGGGAGGGGTAAGGGAACTAAGTGAACATGCTGGACAAGTATCAAAGAACTAAGTAAAGTCTGATATGATGATTACACACAAGGTAAGAATTTAGACATGCTTGACAACATCAATCATATAAACAAATTAAATAACTAGTATAGTAGCAAGCATGGATGTATAGGCATGGAACACATAAAGTTGAGTTTCAAATTTAAACTAGAGACATACCAGTTGAAGAAGTAAAGTACAGAAAGTAAAGCAAGTAGAGTTCCACAGTCTACCCTTGGCTTTTAGCCGGCTAGACAAGTAGTTAGCACAAGTGGCAGAGAAAGAGAAAAGAGTTTGAGTGAGTGTGTGTGTATTCTGAACTATTGTTCGTATCTTAAGAATGTAGAAGAGAGTCATTTATATAGTAGTTTGAAAACTGGTTAAAATAAGGCAAGAATCAATTCTTCAGTAATTATAGAACTCAGTATAAAAAATTGGTTCGAATCTCCCTTTAATTAAGGGAGTCAGTGTAAACGGTAAAGAGCAGGTGGCAAGTAAGGAAAGTAATCATACACGGCTGAAGTATAACAAATAAGGAAAGATTTCAAAAATAGTGCAAGTATAGAACAAGTAATTAAGGCTAGGTTCAGAAAATTTTCAAACTAAGGAGACAATCAATAGCAATACAGACAAGGCAAGAAAAATTAATTAAGGCAAGCAGCTAATCAAATTAAGTGGAAAGGTAGGGGTTGGGGGAGTCTAAAGGGAAATGTGCAAATCACACCAAGTAATAAGGAATTCAGAATCAATCAAAGAGAAAATCTTGGAAAAGAGTCAGCATATTTAACATATAAATAGAGTAAGACATGGATAGTCAAGAATTGGCACACAACTCTAGCAAAACATAAAGATAAAACGATAATGAATCAGTAAGAAAGATGCAAGTCTTGATGCGAACAATCAAGATGAACACAAACACATAGAATTGATGTAAGTCTAGGCTGAGAAACTTAGTAGAAGCATATCAAGGCAAGGCAGTCACAAGAAATAACAAGAACTCAAAATAAATATGAGAATCATTAAGTCATGCTAATACAACCAAATAAAGAACCCTAAAAATTAAGGTTTTCGACGTAGGCTAGTTAGGGTCAAGGAAGAACTTAGCAAAATCAGTCAAAACACATAGATACACTTAAACCAGAAAGTGTTCCGAAGAAGAGTATTTTCAGAAACCCCAGTTTAGGAAGATGACAAACCACTCGAAAATCAGGAGATTTTCCTTAAAATAAATAAAATAAGTTTGATCCTTCTCAAATATGTACAGATCTAAGAAGTTTAAGAGACGAAATTAGGGTTTTTATCAGAATAAATTGAATAGAGGAAAAAGATTAAACAAACATTTGCAGACTAATACAAAAATCATAAGAAAGAAGCATTTTCGAAAGGTATTTAAGAATCCTAGTTCGAAGGTGAGGAGTTATTTTAGAAAAATCAGAAAAGCCTTTGAGGAAAACAACAAAATCTCATAATATACACAGATCTAAGACAGATCTAAAAGAAATTGGAAAATCTTAAGAGTTAGGGTTTTAGAGAACCCAGAGAAGATGAGAAAACCTTAAAACGTTACCGATTTTAGCCGGAAAAGCCATAGATTTTACTCAAACAGCCATGGATGGCCGGAAAATAGCATGAAAGACCATGGATAGGAGTTGAACTACTCCAGGTTCACCTGAGGATCTCAGGGTAGTGTTAAATCGGTGTGGCATGAAGCAGAGGCCAGGAGATGATGCGAGGCCATGGTTTCCGCCGAAGGAGGTGACCGGAGAAGGTGGACAGGGTCCATCGGAGAGGAGGAGAGAAGAAAAGGTTCTAGAGAGAAACAGAGATAGAGAGAGGGAGTTGGAGAGGTCTGTTGAGAGAGAAATGAGAGGGGGAAATGAGAGATGGGGGGTAGTCGTTAGGGTTTAATATGGTAAGGGGGATCTGGACCGTTGATTAGAATTGATCAACGGTCCAGATTAGACCATGGATTGGGTCGAGTATGGTTTGGTTTTGGGCTTGGGTTTGATGGGTTATTTAATTGGGTTTGGGGTTGGTTTGATTTAGGTTATAATTTAAATAAGAGTGGCTACTTGTTAAATACACAACTAAATTAGATAAATAATTAATAAAAATAGCTAATAATTAGATAAAATGAAATTAAAGCTAAATAGGTAAAATTAAGGTAATTAAATAATATCAAAAATATGAAATGACTGATTATTGAATTAAAATACCATAAAGTGCACAATTAGGCTATAATTGCAAAATTATTGTAATTATAGCCAAACAATGCCAAATTGGCTAATTTGTGAAATAATTAAATCCTAATAGGATAAAAAATTAATATATTGAGCTAAGAAATACTTTGAAATTACTTGTAACGCAATTTATGAATATTATTGGATATAAAATACTGAATAAATTTGAAAATAAATTGATAATAATATGGAAAATTATGGAAAAATTCCAAGTGATTTTGAAGGCATATATGCAAATAAAAAAATAGTTTGAGGAAAAATTAGGTATCAACAGGCGCCATCATGACCTTTAATGGATTTTGGATCGTGACACTCGAGAGCTCGGGTGAGTTTCGGATTGGCTTCGGACTGTTTTGTTAACATTTCATTGTGATGGTTTTGGTTTCATTGCATTTACGACGGGTAGGCCGCAAATGCGATCATCGTATTTGCGAAAGTTCAGCCGCAATTGCGACTAAGGGCTGCTGGGGAGGGACCTCGCATTTGCGAGGAATTCTTTACTTTTGCGAAAGCTGGATGTGCGCTTTTGCGATGGCAGCTGGGTGGAATGCTCTCCAAAATTTCAAAATAATAAATCTCAAATGTGACTTTAAGAGTGATTCTTAGGAGTCACTTTTACAGACATTTGTTTGCTTTTATGGTTGTCGCATTTTGCGAACCCCTGCACCTCGTTATATGTTTTGTATTTCGGGACTTAGCTTCATTTTATCATGTTTAGAGCCTTAGACTAGGTGAAAGGCGATTTTGTGGAGAGATATTTGTACTAAACTATTGGGTAAGTAATTTTGATCAATTTTCAATTGTATTACATGATTATATATGAGATTAACATCAAAATCCCAAGGAAAAATTTAGAAATTTTTGTCTATGTTTTAAAAAATAAAAATTTGAGATTTGAGAGTCGAATTGGGCTCAAATTTGAAAATAAAACACATATATGAACTCGTGGGGCTATAGGTAGTCGGGACCTACCTTCGACTCGGATTTTGATCGGGCGGTCCCGGGATTAACATTTGTTGATTTTTGGGAAATTGTATAAATATCATCGCTTTATTAAGTGGAATTGGTTTCTCTTGCATTGTTAACTCATTCTTTTGCTAGATTTGAGTCAAATGGAAGTAATTTTTAAAGGAAAAAGCTCTTTCGAGTATTGATTTAGCCTAATTGAAGTAAGTATCCTGCCTAACTTGTGTGGAAAAAACTACCTCTTAAGATTTGGGTTGATTGTACTATATTAATTATGTGGAAGACGTGTACATGGGGAGACGAGTGTACACACGGGCTTATATGTGGTATTTGAATAGTTTAGATTCTTAGGCTTCTTTCATGCATTTAATTGAAGTTTTCATTTCATGTTATATCTTCTATAGTTAAGTTTGATCTTACATGCTTTACTTGAAGCCATTATTACATATTCTGTCTTTTACTGTCAAGTTTACTCTTATATGCTTTAATTGTTAGTTACAATTACTTATTAAATTTATGCCTTTATCCGTTATATACCTTAATTGTTAATTGATTCTTTGTGACTGTGTCTTTATTTATGAATTGTCATTACTTGCTATTTAATTTTGTGAGCTATCATGTAACTATTTTATCCGCTTGTGACTTTATTTGTTTAGTCTCTTTGTTTAATTGAATTTGTCATTTCATGTTATATCTTCTATTGTAAGTTTGATCTCACATGCTTTACTTGAAGCCATTATACATACTCTGTCTTTTATTGTCAATTTTACTCTTATATGCTTTAATTGTTAATTACAATTACTTGTTGAATTTATGTCTTTATCCGTTACATACCTTAATTGTTAATTGATTCTTTGTGACTGTGTCTGTCACGACCCAAAATTCACTAAGGGTCATGATGGCGCCGGACACATTGTCAGACAAGCCAACACCAAGAAGTTAATTAAATTTCCATTTTAGTATTTGTCGAAATCATTTTCTTTATATATTAAATAATAATTAATGAAATTCACAGAAGTAAACATGAAGTCTTTAACAAACTTAATATTGAATAATCCCAAAATCATCCTAGAACCTGGTGTCACAAGTGCATGAGCTATCTCTAGGAACAATATGATACGACAACCGTCTGGAATACAAATTGGACAGAAAAAAAATACAGTAATTTGAAAGAGACTTTGCTGGATGCGGGTCGTCTCAAGAAGTGCAGCTCGCCTAAGTCTCCATATCAACCATGTTGCTACGCCCACTAGGCCACTGGAGATACATGTGCTCGTGCAACAAAAATGTACAGCAAGTGTAGCATGAGTACAAAAATAACGTGTACTCAGTAAGTATCCCGTCTAAACTCGAAGAAGTAGAGACGAGAGGTCGCCTTTGACACTTGCTAGTGGTACAATAATGATGTATCAATAATATAATAAATTGAGGATTTTATAAAGAATGGTTGTAACTCAATAGCATGAAGCAAGTAAGCAGTTCTTCCGTTTATAGGAAATTTCCAAATTTATTTTTCATCATTTATACGTTTATCTCAGGTTAGGGAGAACAAATATCAACATCTATAAATCTCAAGGCAAGCAATACAAGCATGCGCAAATCATGCCGAGGCCATATGATCCGATCCAATAATATTTAAATTGTGCACTGCCAGAGGGTCGAATGGCGCGAACCTTATATGTATATATTATCCCACCCGCGAATCATACATGCAACACGGTCAAATAAAAATTAACACATCAAATAATCAATCAAGAATTCATGAAGGAGCAATTATTCAAGGAAGGGTAAATTTGTCTTTTAAAAGTTAAGAAAAACAATGTCTAGCCTTTTAAAAATTTATTTATAGAGTACGAGATGCTTTAAGTATTTTAAATTGACAATAAGATTGAAAATATTACAAGTAAAGCATGCTTTTGGTTCCTAGACTATCCGGACTTAAGCATAATAATAGGTATGTACGGACTCTCGTCACTTTATACGTACGTAGCCCCCACAAATAGGAGCACATATTTAATTATTTCACCTATGGGGACAATTACCTCTTACAAGGTTAGAAAGGAGACTCACCTCGCTCCGAAGCCTATATCCAAATACAAGAACACGCTCAAACCTCCAAATTGGAGCCGAACGATCCAAAACTAATTCAAATGGGGTTAGAACTAGTCAATTCATGCTCAAAATTTCATATTCTACTTATTAAAACAATTTTCTAACCCTAAATGCAAGGTTCCTAAAATTCATCCCCCGGCCCACGTGCCCGGATTTCAAAATTTTTTGAAGAAAGTTGTTACCCATAGCCTAAGGATGAATAATAATATATATTTTCTACTTCATTCCATAACAAATTTCGTTGTTAAATCTTGATTTTACCAAAACCCTAGGTTTACTCAATTCCCAAGATTTTTACTAATTTTTGTGTGTTAATCTATCCAAAACACAAGTATTAAACTCACATTGAGTAGAAATAACTTACCTCACAATGCTAGGTTGAAATTCCCTCGTTGAAAGCTCCCAAATCCCCAAGTGTAGAAGTGAGATGAAATAAATGGCCTATGTCTCGTTTTTAAAAGCTGGACACATGCCTCTGATGTCGCATTTGCGACACCAAGTTAGCAAATGCCAGGGTCACAAATGCGAAGCCTGCTCCCCCCTGAAATCATTGCATTTGCGACAAGAAGATCACGAATTCGAGCTTCGCAAATGCAAAGATTGCATCGCAAATACGACCCTTGACTGGATTGGCCTATTTCGCAAATGCGAACCCTTCAGGCCTCGCAAAAGCGACCCATTTGTTGCAAATACGAACCATCCCCTCAGCCGCCCAGGTTTGCAAATGCGAAAAATACCTCACAATTGCGATAACCGCATTTGCGACCAAAACATCGCAATTGCGATCATTCCAGTACCAGCAATCCCATTTCTTAGCAAAATCTTCGAAGCTACTCCGAAACTCACCTGAGCCCCCGGGGCTCCTAATCAACCACCTGCACAAGTCTAAAAATATAATACAGACTTGCTCAAGGCTTTAAATTACATCAAACAATGCTAGAATCACAAATTACACTCCAAATCAAACTTGATGAACTTTAAAATTTTAAACTTCTACATTCGATGCTTAAACCTATCAAATCACGTCCGATTAATCTCAAATTTTGCACACAAGTCATATTCGATATTATAGACCTACTCCAACTTTCAAAATCGGAATCCGACCCTGATATAAAATAGTTCACTCCCGTTCAAACTTCTCAAAAATCTTCAAATTTCTTTCTTTAGCAAAATGACTCCAAAATGACCCACGGACCTTCGAATTCACTTCCGATCGCGCTCCCAACACCAGTATCACCATACGGAGCTATTCCTAGACTCAAAATCCAAAACGAACATTGATAACACTAAAATTCACTTTAACCCAGACTCATGAAATTTATCCAAAAATGCTAACTTCCACAATAGGTGTCGAAACGTTCCCGGGTCTTCCAAAACCTAGTCCAGACATACGCCTAAGTGCGAAATCATCATACGAACCTGTTGAAACCTTCAAATCCCGATTTTAAGGTCGTTTACTCAAAATACAATCTTAGTTAATTCTTTCAACTTAAAGCTTTCGGAATGAGAATTCACTTTCCAAATCAAGTTATAATACTTAAAGTGAAGCTGCTTATGGCCTCAAACTGACGAATGATGTGCTAGAGCTCAAAACGACCGGTCGGATCGTTATATTGCCTTTATTTATAAATTGTCATTACTTGCTATTTGATTTTGTGAGCTATCATATAACTATTTTATCCTCTTGTGACTTTCTTTGTTTAGTCTCTTTATTGCGTTTAATTTTGTGATAAGTTGCAGTTGGTTTTATTTTATTAGATAATTTATATTACTATTTGGGATCGAGTTGTATGCCGCAATGGTATTGATATAATATGACATGATATGAAGAAATAAAGACGTAATATGATTTAATTAGATGATGATATGGTGGAATGGGGTTGCGTTCCACAACGGATTTGATATGTTGCAATTGTTAGTGATTGTGGAGTTACCCTCAGTGTGATTTTGTTGTACATTTTACATTGGAACGGCTTGTTAATTTGAACGGTTAATGTTTTTCCGTGAATCATCTCACTTGTACTTTGATTGTGTTTGGTTATTTGTTGTTATTTTTTTGTTGGAGAGATTTTGACTTCTTATGTGAGTCATACATTATACGTGATTTTATGTGTTGCCTTAATATGCCAACATGTGCCTCCGTGTTACTTGGCGAATTAATTTTCAAAATAAATTTATTTGCGTGGAGTCATTATCTCATGCTCCATTGAGTTGTGGATAACCTGGCAGTTCTAAATAAAAGAATTATTAAGGTGCTTTTATTTATGTGACTTTCAAGATAAAACTCGTATCCCACTCGGTGCTTTACTACTTTATTTAATGGTTATCATACTTTGCCTTACTTGATTCTCAAATTAAACTCATTACTTTATTTGATGTTTTAATTTACTTCAAATTGATGTCACATTTTAACTAATTCTATATTTAATTTGTTAACTTATCTGATTCTTACTTTACTTAAAATGTTGTTTTTCTTTACCCTATTGGTTTCTAAACTAAACTCATTTGATACCATATTTTGTATAGACTGTACGTTATTTTACATTATTTGGTTTTAAAAGTAAACTCATTTTCTTATTTGACGCTTTACTTGATTCAAGATTGTTATTATGCCTTATTGTATTTAATTGATTATTTGAATTTATCATCTATTTTCTATCTTGAGTTCATTCATATTTCATTTTTGCTCTGATTATGTTACTGTTTTTGCCACGACCCAAATTAAAGAGCCACGATGGGCACTCGGTTACTCAACCGAATACCAACATGATGTATCTTTCTTATCACACCATCATGGGTAAATGGGCCAGAAGGGTCGTCATGAGATAACCAGAATAAAACATAAGAGAATACTAGACATAGGACGACCCAACATGATATATAAACTTATACATGTGACATACGGGCTATAAGACAACATAATCATTTGTACACTCAAACCATAGACCGACAAGGATATACAAGTATCCATATATATGACCTATGTCTACAAGCCTCTCAGAGTACATAAACGTCATAAAGGTCGAGACAGGGCCCCGCCATACCAATCAGTACATGTCCAAATAGGCAAATCTAGAGCAAGTGGAGTGCACCAACACTTTTTACTGAGCTGATAGACTACTAGGAGAACTGTCAATCTGTCTTTAGGGACCTACGGGAATGAAACGCAGCATCCCCAGAAAAAAGGGAAGTCGGTACAAATAAAGTACTGAGTATGTAAGGAATGAAAAGTAGTATATAAAAAACATGAAAGAGACATGGAGTAAAGTACTCAAACTATAATTCTGAATAGCTTTGTGAATTATGAAACATTTAAAATATCATGCATGTGTGTATAAATGTCATATCATGCATAGGTATATGCGTACATAACATCATCAAGCCTCTAAGGGTATTCCATCATATCATCTTGGCCTCCATGGGCAAAATCATTAACGTATACCAACTGATCAGGTGGTGGTACATATATAATGTCATAACCTTTCTTATACCCCATATATATACAATATATGCATATATAATTCCATCTAGTCATGGTTCAATGTACGTGTATAAATTAATGCAATACATAAGAAGTAAGTCAATAAGATATATCAGAATGTAATATGATCAATATGCCTTCGATTAATATCATGAAATAAACTTTATCAGCTTACGTATTTTCAGAGACCCATGAACCGACGATATAATAATAGGACACATGAGGAATCGAGAACATAGACACCCCTAGTACTTCTAAGAAATGAGTCTTTGTGAAAGTTGCGTGTTTTCTCATTTCGTTTGTATCATATGGATCACGCCAAAAGGAAAGAAGGGAAAGAAAGGATAGCCTTAACATACCTTATAGAAATATATCCAATAACAATGTTAAACTCAACTCTATGCACCTTAATCTATAGCAATGAATGACTCTCTCATTTATATAAAGAAAGTAACTTAATCTATAACAAAACGGATAACATTTTCCCTAATTTTACTGCTTCCTCAAGCTTACTATAGGTGAGACAACAACACAATACAATCGGCAACTCAAAAATAACCAAACTATAATTTGGGACCTTTAATACAACGAAAATCCCAAATATATCATAACACATCCAATCAACAAGTTATCAATTAACCTGAAATTTCAGCGACGAGTGACCAGCCCGCTATCCTAGAACATGTGGCGTTTCTCCACTCCATTTATACTTTCAAAATCCATAAATCAGAAGCACAAGAAGCCAACATGAGTGGACTGCAAAACAATCCACTACAAGTAGAATAAATCGAACTCACGGATTCTGATCACCGTCCGTGGTTTCTGACTATTAGGAAACAAATTTATCAACCTTCCTTGAGATTTAAAAATCTTAAATAAAGAAATTAGGTGTTTTATTAACCATGAAGTACCTTCCAAAACTCAAACTACAAAGAAAAAAAGAGGTGGTATAATGACACTTACGTCGTAGGGATCGTTCTAATGTTATCATTTCTTCATTTCGTGAAAGGGATCTTTATCTTGCTTGGAATTTCTTGGAACAGACTTATAGAGCTTGAGAGTATTTTTCTATAAGTGTTATCTGTATATTGACGAGATATATAAGGGAAAATATGACTTATAAGCCCACCGCCTCAATCCTCCAAGCAGGTGGGTACTGCTTGGAAGCTTGAACAATGCAACTTCGGACACTTGTATCTCTCTACTCCGATATCGTATTCACAAACGATTTGTAGAATTGAACACTATACACATGGGGATTTAATTAAATATAAATATCTACCTGTAAATCTCAATATATTGGAAGAAAATGGCCTCGCAACATGGCCTATAAAACCGTCAAATTCTCTGAAGTGCGGCGATGTGACTTGGCGACCCTACTTAAAAATTCATACTCCAATGTTGTATGAATAAATGGTTTAGAAAGTTGGATAATAGGTTCCAATACCTTCACATTGGTATGATATGTGTCCCAAAATGACATCATAAAGCTTACGAATTTTATTTCTCAAAACGGCTCTTTACAAAGCAAATCTTAACTCGATTTTTCTGTAAGCTAAATCCATTTTTTTCTATACTTTATATTATATCCAAATATCATATATAGTCGTATTATGACTTTAAACTCATTTAAATAATGATTAACAAGTCTCATATTTATTATACGACCCTTTGGAAAGCAAAGAATGAAATAATTATCTCATTTGTTTTTTTCCAATTCTCATTCATCTTAACTTACTTAAAACTTTGATAAACCTTCCTTATACTTGTAGAAGAATTTTATCCTTTTTGATATTATATTAGATAATCTTATAATGGCAGTGGCGTCTGAAGTATGGGGTGTAACTGTTTTATTACCTATTGACTTTTTGCTGCCAATTATATTTTTATTATTCCTTTGTTGGTTTTATATTAATAATCTACACGCAATATTGATGTTCTTTTCGTTGCTAGTTTTATGTTAATATCTTTCACATGTTTTATGTGTGGCAAGTGTCCTGACTTACCATTTTACTATTTCATCGAGGTTAGTCTTGATACTTACTGGGTACCATTATGGTGTACTCATGCTATGCTTCTACATATTTTTGTGCAGATTCAGGTACTTCTGATCGTGTTGATTTTGAGAGTTCTGTCTGCACAGCTGGAGACTTCAAGGTATACCTGTTTGATGTTCACAGGCTTCATAATCACCTCCGAATATTATCTTCACTTTTTTTTTATCTTCATTTCAAAATAATATTGTATGTAAAAATTCTAGTGTATGTCAGTAGAGCTTATGACTATGTACCACCGGTTCTGGAGATTGTATAACATTTGTTCAGTTTTAGCTAGGTTATTTCATTTATTAGTTTAAGTTTTATATAGTTAAGTTGGTTATCTCTGTTAGATCTCTTCATATGTTAGGCTTACATAGTCTTAGGGATTATGTGCCATCACAATTTCTAATGTGGAATTTTGGATCATGATAGGAAAGAATCAAATATAGATATTGAAAGACTCATTATAAATTATGGTTCTTGCCTCCTTGGATATATCTACCATATTGTATATACCGAGTAGAGAAAATAAACAGTAAATCACATAGACTATTTATGTAATGATTGTTAGATCTTAGTTTTAATGATGAAAAATAACTTATTCTTACTGCATATACCTAAAATAAAGGCGGAAAGAAAGGAAAAGAAAATCATTTCTAAGTAATGAAGATTGCAAACCATGAGGGTTAAGGAAGGAAGATCAATTAACTAAGATCAGGAGGATGCTCAAAGAAGGAGCCAACTCCAAAAGCACACTTCTCCGGGTTAAGCTTCATATTGTACTTCCTCAAAAATGTCAAACATTTCTTCCAAATGACTTAAATGGTCCCCTTCATTAAGAGACTACAAACATGTTATTAATATACACTTCCATTATTTTTCGAATTTGATGTTCAAACATCTTGCTTAGAACCTCTGATAAGTGACTCTAGCATTTTAAAGCCCAAAAGGCATCACATTATAAGAATAAGTGTAACGACCCGACCGTTCATTTTGAGCTTTTGCAGCTCGCCAGTTCTCGAGCATGACTTGACCCATATGATGTATTAAGACTTATGTAAACTGTTGGTTTTGGTTTTCAAGGTTATCGGAATGAATTTGGAATAACAGTTCTCAGTTTGAAGCTTAAAATTTGAAAGGTTTGACAAGATTTGACTTGTTGGTATATAATCCCGGATTGGAATTTTTATGATATGGTTAGCTCCATTAGGTGATTTGGGACTTGGGAGCATGATCGGAATGCATTTTGGAAGTTCGTAGAAGGTTTAGGCTTAAATTGGCAAAATTGAGATTTCGACGTTTTCCGGTTGATATGTGAGACTTTGATATAGAGGTCGGAATGGAATTTCGAAAGTTGAAATAGTTCTGTTGTGTCATTTGGGATGTGTGTGAAAAATTTCAGCTCATTCAAACGTGGTTTGGTTGGGTTTTTTATCAAAAGAGGAATTCGGAAGATTTTAGAAACTTAGTCTTGAATCTGATGTGTTTTTATTGATTTGATGTTGTTTGAGGTGTTTTGAAGATTGATACAAGTTTGAATAAGGTTTTAGGATATGCTGGTGCCTTTGTTTGAAGTCCTGGGGGCCTCGGATGAGTTTCGGATCGTCAATCGGACCAATTCATGAAGTTTGGAGTTACAGAATATCAGGTTCAGCTATTGCAGAGATTCCTTCTCTGCGATCGCATACGCGATCGCATAGAAGCTTTTGAATGGCAGTCGAGTTGTTCTTCGCATTTGTGAAAGTTGAGTTGCGATCGCATAGAGTGGTGAAGCTGTTGATCGCGAACGCGTAGTGAAGGTCGCATTCGCGTAGAGTTAAGTAGACCTGGGGTCTTGGCTTGAATTTGTTCATCGCGAACGCGGTAGGTAGTCTGCGATCGCGTAGAGTTAGTTTCCTGGGCATCACGTTCGCAGGGTGTTTTATGCATTCGCATAGAGTAATTTTGGAAGCTGAGGAATGTGCTTTGTGATCCCGAAAGTTGTTCCGCAATCGCGATGAAGGAAATTTAATAGTTGGGCACAATATTTTAAAAAGCTATTCCGCGACTTGGAACCCTTTTATACCATTTTTTAACGGGAAAAGAGCCTTGAGGCGATCTTGAAGAAAGGAAATAATTTTTCTTCATTGAGGTAAGGATTTTGGAACCTAAAACTTGATTATTTGTGATTAAGGAATAAAATATCAGTGTTTAATTCATGAAAATCAGTAGAAAAAGGTGAAGTTAGGGCTTGAGATTATGAGACCTTCCAGGGATGATTGACTGATCAAATGAACTCTGATTTTTAAGTTCTTTATATGTGCGGACTCGTGAGATGATGAACAACATTATGGTATAAAGTTTGTCCAGTTCCGGGACAAGGGCCCGGGGGACGGGTTTTCACTGATTTCGAGTTTTGTGCTTAAATTCGATAAATTTCAATTGGAATTCATTCATTTAGTATAACTTGATGATAAAAATCTAAACTTGGTAGATTTAGAGTACTCGAAAGTTGATTCGAGAGGCAAGCGTATTGCAGAGTAGCTTTTTGGGCTGGTGTGAGGTGAGTAATGATTTTAAATGTTGTCCTGAGGGTATGAAACCCCGGAATTTCACAGAGTACGGCTATGTTGAGGTGACTTAACACGTTAGATGGGGTAGAGCACCGTTGGGGATTATGATTTAGCCCATCCTGAATGATTATTTTACTGCGTATTTGATAGTTAATTGTTTAATAATATTATATTTTGGGCTAAATGCCATATGTGGGATTTGTGTCAGCTGTTTGAACCCTTAAGGGAATTTTTAAATGATATTTTCCTTACTGATTGATAAAGACTCAACTATATTATTCTGTTTTAAACACATTAAATGATATTTTCAAAGGTATTTGAGCTGAGCTTCATATTTTACTGTGTCCCGAAGGGCTTATGAGATTCTGACTGAGTAAGTCCGAGAGCCTGTGTTGTGAGGATACATTTAGGTCAGGCTGCACGCCACATCAGTGATACATTGATTATGATAATGAGGCTGAGGGCCTGAGATTATGCGCTACAAGGTGGCTTGAGATTTATATGAGGTCGAGAACCTGTTTATGATACCACGAGATGGCTTGATTATGCATTTGGGCCGTAAGGGGCCCCTCCCGGAGTCTGTACACCCCCACTGAGTGCGGGTACCCATTATGATATGAGATATAGCCCGAGGGGCTGGTGTTGTTCTATGACATTGCCCGAGGGGCTGATTCTACTGTTACTGTGCCCGAGGGGAAGTTATTGTGTTTTTAATTCTTAGTTGTTTTCCCTGTATATTTTTTTAACTGTTTAAGGGGTCTTTATGAGATTTCACTGCTTAATTATATTTACCGATTTTATTATGCCTCTTTTAGCTTAATGTTATGCCTTACGTGATTTTATATTACTTAGTTTTCATTTATTTTTATTACTCACTGAGTTGGAAGTACTCATTTTACTGTCGCGCCCCCTTTTCTCGTGAAATCGGGTTTATGACATATGGGAGGACAACTTCTTCTTTTTTGGGAATTGGGTTTTGGAATTGAAGAGTTTCCACCTAATGATTGAAGTGCATTAGGACACTAAGAAGGGTTTGATTTGAGTAACCAGAGATAGGGTAAGGGCTTGAAATTATTCCAAGGGAAAGGTGTTAGGCACACCCCAGAATCTACTAGTGTGGTTCCCGGCCAATCTATTATTGTGACTTAAGGTACAAATAACACATAGACAAGTAGGACTTAAAATAAGAGGGGATTTTTCACATAAAGGTTAGAAATAAACAAAGTCGGAAAGCATTAAAGGGAGTTGATTTAGAAGAAACGTTTTAAAAGATTTAAAAGAAACAAAGAACAAAGGGGAGGGGGTCCTAGGTTTATTGATAATATGGATCACCCCACACAACACCCGGTAATCATTCTTACGCGTGGTATTATCGCTTGGTCATCATATCCATATCTACCCTTTCCCACCCTTTTAAGGTAAAAAAGAGCGAAATGGTCTCGTTTACTTATTGCATGCTATTACCCGCCCCAATCCTCTCAATCCTGGAGGTATTTGGGACTACTAATACGAAAGGGAGGAGATGTTGTGCTTATTTGTTGTTTGAAAAGGTAAAAATACTAAGGCGACAAACAAAACACATATAGCAAGTTTAGGGGAAGCATATAAACAAATACAAAGGCTCAAACAGACCGCCTTTAAACAGTTTAGCATGTCTTGCATGTACTGTTTAAGGTCTAATTAAACTTAAAGGTTTGAGGCAGACTGATTTATTACATAGTTCAGATAAGAAGCCCGAATTAGGCCTACCTGCTGGTTGTAGCTACTAGCTCCTGATTCAGTTTATAAGTTTATCCTATGGCTTGCCTAAGTGTGGGACGAAAAGCTCCTATAGGCATGATATCTATTGATTTCAAAAAATAATGAAGTAGATTGAATACATACTGATTAAGAGGGGTTACCAGATTATTAAAGAAAAGCAAACTTTAGCAAAAGTTACAGGTTATACAAACATTATTACTTGTGACGACTCGGTCGGTCGTCTTAAGAATTAATTCCCTGATCCCCTATTAATTGTTTCCCCTAAGTTCATTTGTGTTATTTTGGGTTGCGGGGACGTTTGGTGTTGAGTTTCGGAGAGTTTTGGGACACTTAGTCCCTAAATAAGAGCTTAAGTGTCGAAAAATAGTTTGTAGTCAGAACAGTATGAAGACGACCTTAGAATGGAAATCTGATGGTTCCGTTAGTTCCGTTAGGTGATTTCGGGGTTGGCAGCCTGTTCGGAATGTATTTTGGAAGCTCGTAGCTCATTTAGGCTTGAAATGCCAAAGTTTGAATTTTTAAGTTTTCGGTCTGATAGTGAGTTTTTGATTTGAGGGTCGGATTGGAATTTCGAAAGTTGTAGTAGCTCCGTCATGTCATTTGGGATGTGTGTGCAAAATTTCAGGTCATTCGGACGTGTTTTGGTTAGGTTTTTTATCGAAAGCGTGTTTTGATGAAATTTGTAGTTCTTAGGCTCAAATCCTTATTTAACTCAAGTTTCCGGCATTGTTTTAGGTGGTTTAAGGATTAATACAAGTTGGAATGGTGTTATGGTATATGTCCGTAGGTTTGGTTGAGGTCCCGGGGGCTTTGGGTGTGTTTCGGATGCTCAGCGAAGCATTTTGGAGTTGTAAATATTGCAGAAAATCCTTCAGCACTTGCAGGTCCCAGATCCTTCTTCGTGTTCACGTACCTCTCATCGCATTCGCGTAGCTTTGACTTACTTCTTATTCGCGTTCGCGGCCCCTCTCACGCATTCGCGTAGTGTAATCCTGGAGGGGGCCAGTTTTCCTTATACACGTTCGCATACACTCCACGCGTTCGCGTAGCCTCGCCTTTTTCCCCATCGCGTTCGCGGACGCTGCTTCGTGTTTGCACAGAGCACCTCCTGGTCCTTACATATTTCCTTCATCGTGTTCGCACAGAGGTGTCGCATTCGTATAGCTTCATGACCCCAGGCCTTCGCGTTCGCATTCCACCTATCGCGATCGCGAAAGGTAACTTTGGCATATTCAAATTTTCTTCTTCGCGAACACGAGCTCACCTCCGCGTTTGTGATGCATTAAAGTGCTGGACAGTATTTAACATTTTAAAAACGAGGGTTAGCCATTTTTATCAAAATACAAGCTTGGGAGCTCGGATTTGGGAGCAATTTCGAGGGGTTTTCGAGGGCAACGATTGGGTAACGATTCTCTACTCCCTTATGCGTAAAACCCACTAATCTAATCACGAATTCATCTTTAAATTTTGGAATTTTGAATGAAAAATTGGTAAAACTTTATAGACCAAACTATTGGGTTTTGAGTGGGTGTTTGACCTCTGATTTGGGAGATTTTTATATGGTTAGACTCGTGAGAGTATGAAGGTTCTGGAAATGTGAAAATTATCTGATTTTGAGATGTTGGCCTGAGGGGTATTTTGGTTATTTTACCTAATTTCGCATCTTGTCTTTGAATTTAATAGTAGAATCAGTTGCTTGAGATGTTATTTACGATATGTAATTGAATTGAATAGATTTGGGATATTTGGAGTCAGTTACTCATGGCAAAAGTGTGATTTCGAGTTGATTTTGGAGCCGGTTCGAGGTAAGCGGCTTGTCTAACCTTGAGTGGGGGACATTTCCCCTTAGGATTTGTTATTTGGTATTTTGAGTGCCCTGTACGCGAGGTGACGAGCGCGTACTTGAGCCAATTGTTGAAAATCTGGTTTTTACTTAAGATATTGAGATTGAGTTTCTTCTATATTTTCTTTATTCTACTTGTAATTATAACCTGTGCTAGATTAGGAAAGCATGTTTAGTTGATTTAACTTGCCTAATTGCTTAAGTTACCTTGACTGTACTACGTGAAGCATGCTAGGCCAGTACTACCTGTTACTTGTCTTTTGTACTTCATTTCTGTGTATCTTCTGGTTGTGATTGCGCACTTATATTGGGATTACAGATGTGGGATTCCGGTAGCACCCCCCCCCCTTTGTTTGTTTACTTTGGGACTACAGTTTCGATTCCCGGAAGATCCCCCTTCACTTTTACTTTGGGACTGCGGGTTAGATTCCCGATCGATCCCCCTGCATATTGGTGGTTGGACTACGGGACGGTATCCCGGGAGATCCTTCGGATTTACATATATGATGGACTACGGGACGGTATCTCAGGAGATCCACTGGACAATTGAGAAAAAAGGACTACAGGACGATATCCTGGGAGATCCTTGTCACGCCCCGAACTTGGCCTAGACGTAACACGGCACTCGACGCCTAAATACATGTGACCGAGCGAACCAACTGGCTGGCTGAATCAATATGTGGTATTATAACATACTGAATGCAGAAGAAAAACTAACACATGCTGATATACTAAAAGTCTTGATGATATAAATCAAAGTGCAAAAATACTACTCCCTCCGTTCCAATTTATGTGAACCTGTTTGACTAGGCACGAAGTTTAAGAAAAAAATGAAGACTTTTGGAATTTGTGGTCCTAAACAAGTCAAAATGGGGCTCAGAGTATTTGTGTGGTTATAAAAGCTTCTCATTAAGGGTAGAGTTGTAAGTTTAACCTGAATTGTTACCAAATTTAGAAAGGGTTCATTCTTTTTGGAATGGACCAAAAAGGAAATAGGTTCACATAAACTGGAACAGAGGGAGTAATACAATTCTAAAACATATTTGTAGCCAACATAGCTTAATATGAAAAGCCTATGACTCTGTCTAACTGCTACTCTAGTCTATGAAGCCTCTATTGAAGTACTGAAAATATTGACTGTCTGAAAATACTAAAGACTATAGTAATGACAATGCCCCGAAAGAACTAGGGATCATCAAACAGCTGGTACGAGAATCCTAGCGCTCTAAATCATCAACCTGTAAATCATTACCTGCATTGTGAGATGCAGGCCCTGGGCAAAAGGGACTTCAGTACATTTGAATTGTACTGGTATGTAAAGCAACTGAAAGAAAGAATTATAAATGCTGAAACTGTAACTAAATTGATAACTAAAATGATAACTATTGAAACTGAAACTGAAGTGAGAACTGGTAACAGAACTGATAACTGTAAAGATAACTGAACGGATAACTGAAAAGATAACTGATAACTGATAACTGAACTGATAAAGGAAGTAAGGATATGAATACTCCCTCTTCTGAATGATGAACAACCTATTTATCTGAATATTAGACTAGGGCCTCGGGCCCAATATATATATGTGCACAAGCTGCGGCCTCGAGCCCAAGTATACGTATACATAACTGTGACCTCAGGTCCAAAATGCATAAAGCATAAACTGCTGCCTCAGGCCCAAAGATGCATAAAGCATAAACTGCGACCTCAGGCCCAAAGATGCATAAAGCATAAACTGCAGCCTCAGGCCCAAAGATGCATAAAGCATAAACTGCAGCCTCAGGCCCAAATACAGGTGTTCAACATTCAAGAACTGAGAATCAAACTGCAATACATGATAATGAAATACTAAATCACACTGAGTTACATGATACTGGAATACTGGATGACACTGAGTTACATAATACTGGAATACTGGATCACACTGAGATACATAATATTGGAATACTGGATCACACTGGGTTACATAATACTAGAATACTGAATGGGACTAGACTGAGACATGTATTCTTGAATTGATTATGAACACTGAAACTTCAACTGTTTATGGCATACCGAGTAATCTATACTAATACTCTGGTGTATCAAACCCAAGTCTATATTGAATACGCACTGAGTTCACAACGTTCAGAATGAATGTCATGAGAGAGTTATGAAGCTAGAGAATAAAAGTTCTACAACTATTCAAGGAACTAGACTTAACTATATTTCTGAGGCAATTGGTAAATCATAAAAGAAACGTAATGTAGGGAGAATCATTAAAATTCCCAAACATAGAGAGTTAGCCTCACATACCTTACCTTCCCGCTCTTGAGTGTAATACAACATTCTCTAACCCTTTCAACTTTAATCTATATCAATACAAGTCAAAGGGATTCCATATTAGCAATAATTCTCATATTTTGGTCACTTAAAACATTTTCTCAAACACTTGGTGAAATAAAGCTTAATAGTCCTTATTAATGGTATCTCTACACCCAATAATCCATTCTGTTGTTCCTAGATAAATTCTAAAGTCTCAAATGATTATAATCAACATTATTCTTCATCACCCATAAGGTAAACAACACTTTTAACCAATAATTAACACTCAACACCCCAACCCTACAATCGTTCATGCTTTTCTATCAAACCCATCAACTCATATCTCATGGACTAGGGTTTATAATCATCAAACCAATGCTAGAATCAATTAGAGGGTGAAGATATTACCTTTTTGACGTTCAATCTCCTTGAATATGAGTTCTAGGGTTTCTCCTCTCAACAATGATGTCCCAATCGAATATATAATGATATGGAGGGTTTACCCATGTTAATAAAATGTTGAAAAATTGAAATTAACTTTGAATCACCATAATAACTTAACTTGGATGGTGGAAGGACCCTTAAGGAGTTAGGTTTTTGAGAGTTCCCCTTCCTAGAGCAAGTTTTTATGTTTTGGGGCTGTGGGGGACGAAATATAGCTTTAAAACGACCCTCCCACTAGCGCGCTCGTGCACCTGGAGGCTTGCTCGTTCTACTGATTGTGCTAAATGGCAGTAGCACTGCTTCAAAATTAGCGCGGTCGCGCTAATGGGCGCGCTACCGGGTGCGCATACGCATACCATTAGGTAAAATGCACATAACATTTTGCACAGAGATCCGTTTGGACTCCATAATATATGGTTAGAAAGATATTTCAAAGGCCTACAACTTTAATTCTTTGAGTTGTTCTAGTTCCTTACAAATTTTCACTAAAACTTGATGGAAGACAGACCTTCTGCAAACTTAGTCGATTTTGTCAAATCATATGCACCTCTCTTTCCATCTTGATTTTGAAACAACTATTTTACCCATAATAATCCCGATGGGACTTCACATGTCCAAAATATAACCTTAATACTCCTTTAACTCATTCATACCTAAGACGAATTTATGGGGTATTACAATCCTCATTGTTATCACTGGTATTGAGTTGTACACATTCCGTGTTTACTTTGTTCTTTGTGTAGTTGTTATTTCCTTGTTGACCTGTCTTATCTCACTGCTGTGCTCATTATTACTTCCAGTTTTTCATACTGTTAATTTATTATTATATTTTACCTCAGTAGGGACCTGACCTTCCTCGTCACTACCCAACCGAGGTTAGGCTTGGCACTTACTAAGTACCGCTGTGGTGTACTCATGCCCCTTCTACGCATGTTTTTCATGTGCAGATCTAGGTGTCTCCACTCAGGCATACTATCTTCGAGGCGGAGAGATCTAGCGGAGACTTCGAGGTATATCTGACACGTCCGCAGACCAGGAGTCTCTATTCTGTTCTAGCTTTAGTAGTTAATCTATCCTTTTCTTTCAGTTGTTTAGACATTCTGGAGTTAGAGCAGCATATTACATTTCTATTAGCATGTGGTTCCCGTGTAATGACCCGGCCGGTCATTTTTGGAATTTAAGCCCCGATCCCCCATTAATTGTTTCCCCTAAGTTTGTTTCTGTTACTTTGCTTTGCCGGGACGTTCGGTGTTAGGATTCGGAGTGTTTTGGGACACTTAGTCCCTAAATGAGAGCTTAAGAGTTAAAAAATGGTCCGTATTCGGAAAAGTGTGAAGACGACCTTAAAATGGAAATCTGATGGTTCCGTTAGCTCCGTTAGGTGATTTCGGGGTTGGGAGCATGTTCAGAATGTAGTTTGGAGGTTCGTAGCTCATTTAGGCTTGAAATGCCGAAGTTTGAATTTTTGAAGTTTCCGATTCCGATAGTGAATTTTTGATCCGGGGGTCGGATTTGAATTCCAAAAGTTTCTATAGATCTGTCATGTCATTTGGGACGTGCGTGAAAAATTTTAGGTCATTTGGGCGAGGTTCAGTTAGATTTTTGATCGAAAGTGTATTTTGTTGGAATTTGACGTTCTTAGGCTTGAATCTTTGATTTAATTGGATTTCCGGTATTGTTTTAGCTGGTTTAAGGATTGGTACAAGTTTGAATGAGGTATTAGGTGGTATTGATATTTTTGGTTGAGGTCCCGGGGGTCTCGGGATGAACTCGGATGGCTAAACGGGGAATTTTTGGACTTATAAAGATTTTAGGCCTGCTGCTTCTGGTATTTTTGCTTCTGCGATTTTGGAGCCGCAGAAGCACAGCCGCTTAAGTGGCCAGGCAGCCGCATAAGCGAAAGTGGGCATTTGTCCAGGAACCGCAGAAGCGGAGATTATTCCGCTGAAGCGAACTCGCTTCTGCGGTGGGAGGACCGCATAAGCGGTTGGTCGGGCTTTGAATGAGACCGCAGAAGCGGTTAATTTTTCCGCAAAAGCGGGACCGCAGAAGCAGTCCCTGGACGCAGAAGCGGAAAATGGTCTGGACAGAATGTTTAAGTTTTGGAAATGGGAATTCATTCCCATTTCCCATTTTAAACGATTTGGAGCTCGGTTTGGACGATTTTTGGACAGATTTTCTTGTAGAACAACGGGGTAAGTGTTCTTAACTCAATTTTGGTTGTATAACTCGAATCTATTACAAGTTTTGGTGTTTAATCTGAGAATTTTGTTGAAAGGGGGTAGAAAACCCTCTTGGATTGAATCACTGATATGAAGGTCGAAATGATATAGGAATTTTGTAATTTCGGTATGGTTAGACTTATGAGAGTGCGAGGTTTCTGGAATGTAAATTTTACCCGGTTCCGAGACGTGGGGCCCGAGGGGTATTTTGGTTATTTTATCTATTTTCGCGCCCTAGCTTTAATTTTTATAGTGGAATCGATTGTTTGCAATATTATTTATGATGTGTAATTTAATTGAATAGATTTGAGCCATTTGGAGTCGGATACTCGTGGCAAGAACGTGGTGTTGGATTGATTTTGAGCCGGTTGGAGGTAAGTGGCTTGTCTAACTTTGTGTGGGGGACCTTTCCCCTTAGGATTTGTTCTTGATATTTGAGTGCCTTGTATGCAAGGTGACGAGCGCATACTTGAGCCGATTGATGAAAATCCAGTTTTACTTAAGTTGTTAATATTTAACTTTCTTTCTTATTTGCCTTATCTTACTGGAAGCTTATTACTTGTGCTAGACTAGGAAAGCATGTCTAACTGACTTAATTGCCTAATTGCTTAAGTGTTTAATCATACTACGTGAAGCATGCTAGGCTAGTTCTATCTGCTGCTCCGTTTTTCGTACTTATCCCTTGGTTTGTTTCTGGTTGTGGTTGCGCATTTACATTGGGACTGCGGGTTCGATTCCCGATAGATACCCCCTTGTTTGTTTACTTTGGGACTGCGGGTTCGATTCCCGATAGATCCCCCTGCACTTTTACTTTGGGACTGCGGGTTCGATTCCCGATAGATCCCCTTGCACTTTTACTTTGGGACTGCGGGTTAGATTCCCGATAGATCTCCCTGCACTTTTACTTTGGTACTGCGGGTTCGATTCCCGATAGATCCCCCTGCACTTTTATGTTGGGACTGCGGGTTAGATTCCCGATAGATCCCCCTGCACTTTTACTTTGGGACTGCGGGTTAGATTCCTGATAGATTCCCCTTGCATATTGGTACATGAGTTGGACTGCGGGACGGTATCCCGGGAGATCCACTGGACAGTTGAGGAAAGGGCTATAGGACGGTATCTTGGGAGACCCTCGTTGGCATTTTTGCTATTTAGCTGTGTTTACTCTGTGTTTCTGTGCTGTCTTTGTAGTATTATTATTTCATTGATCTGCCTTATTACATTGCTGCATTCATTAGTTTCGTCAGATTTCTACACTATTAATATTTTTGCTACTGTATTATTTTTGCCTCAGTAGGGCCCTGACCTTTCCTCGTCACTACCCAACCGAGGTTAGGCTTGGCGCTTACTGAGTACCACTGTAGTGTACTCACGCCTCTTTTGCGCATGTTTTTCATGTGCAGATCCAGGTACCTCTACGTAGGCGCATTATCAGTAGCTACATGGAGCATTTCAGAGACTTGAGGAATATCTGCCGCGTCCGCTGACCGGAGAGTCTCCCTCTCACTCTACCCCTTTAGTTAGTTAGATGCTATTCCATTTTTCCTTGTTATAGACTTTTCGAATGATTAGAGCAGTGTTATGTATTACTCTTAGCCTGTGTTGCTCGTGGGTTTTCGGGTCTTTGGGATAGTTTTAGAATTTAAAGTGTTAAGGTGTATGTGCCAGGCAGCAACTGTATACATTACTCACGTTATTTAGCTTTTGATTATAAATTCCGTAAATGTTGTCACTTCCGCAATTTGTATTAGGCTTACCTAGTCGTAAAGACTAGGTGCCATCATGACGTGTTCACGATTGGTGAACTATGGTCATGACAAGTTGGTATCAGAGCTCTAGGTTCATAGGAGTCACGGAACATAGGCCGGTTGTTTAGAGTCTCGCTGATCGATACGGAGACGTCTGTACTTATCTACGAGAGGCTATGTAACCGTTAGGAAAATTTTAGTTCATTTGATTCCCTGTCGTGCGAGATTTTTGACATCACAATCCTAAAATCTACCTTCTATTCTCTCACAGATGGTGAGGACACGTGCTACTCGAGATGATCAGGCATTCGCACCCCCTACTGTAGCCGTCCGAGGCCGGGGCCAGGGGAGAGGTCCAGGACGTGCACATGGTATAGCCAGAGTACCTGCGCAAGCTGCCGTCGAGGTATCACCAACATATCCAACCGAAGTTCAGGCACCTGACGCGCCTACAGTTACTACTACTCCAGCCCTTCAGGAGACTTTGGCACAGTTCCTGAGCATGTTTGGTACATTAATTCAGGCCGGATTGATTCAGGATATGCCGACTACTTCACAGATCGGGGGAGGGACCCAGACTTCTACCGCCCCCACTCCAGAGCAGCGAGCTTCCATTGGTCAGGTTCCAGGTGTCATGGCGACACAGCATGTGGTCCCAGTTCAGTGGGTGGTGAGGACTTCTCGCCGAGTAGAGGACATGTGGGTCCAGGAGAGAGAGGACAGACGAGGTCAGGAGGGAGAGTATAGAGGAGTGAGTAGACCTCGTAGACCGGGGAGATATATTGTTCCTTATTTCGGAAGTAGGGTGCGTCACGGTAGAGGTTTTATGGGTCAGCCAGCTCAGTCTGCATCTCAGAGTTCCCACGGAGTTTCAGGTGTTTAGGGGTCTCGGAGTACCCGTACCGCACAGTTTCCACTGCCATTCCAGTCACGAGGTTGCTTTGAGTGTGGTGACATACGCCACATGGTGAGGTATTGCCCTAGACTTGGGAGGGGTGCACCTCCACAGACCTCTCGGACACAGCGCACCCCGCAGAGTTCTCAGGCTTTAGTTACAACCGCAGTTGCTTCCCCACCTACCCGTACCGAGACTGTTGCCTCTGATTCTATCATCACAGGTATTGTCATGGTTTGTTATAGAAGTGTATCGGTTCTATTCGATTTAGGTTCTACTTATTCTTATGTGTCTTCTTACTTTGTTCTGCATTTGGGTGTGCCCCAGAATTTTTTTTTTTGATGCCCCCGTTTATGTTTCTACTCCTGTGGGAGATTCTCTTATTGTGGACTGCGTATACCGGCCGTGCTTGGTTACTATTCATGGTTTTGAGACCAGGGTTGATCTATTATTACTCGGTATGGTTGACTTTGATATTATTCTGGGCATGGACTGGTTATCGCCCTATCATGCTATTCTTGATTATCATGCCAAGACCGTGACGCTGGCTATGCCAGGTGTTCCACATATTGAGTGGAGTGGTACTTTAGATCATACTCCCGGTAGGGTTATCTCTTTCCTTAAAGCTCAACGTATGGTTGAGAAGGAGTGTGCCGTGTATTTAGCTTATGTGAGAGATGTCAGTGTTGACACCCCTTCTATTGATTCAGTCCCAGTGGTACGGGATTTTCCCGATGTGTTTCTAGTTGATCTTCCGGGCATGCCGCTCGATAGAGATATCGATTTTGGCATTGATCTGTTGCCGGGCACTCAGCCCATTTCTATTCCTCTGTATTGCATAGCTCCTCCTGAGTTGAAGGAGTTGAAGGATCAATTGCAGGAATTGTTGGGTAAGGGTTTTATTCGGCCCAGTGTTTCTCCATGGGGTGCTCCTATCTTATTTGTGAAGAAAAAGGATGGTTCTAATCGTATGTGCATTGATTATCGCCAGTTGAACGAAGTTACAGTGAAGAACCGATATCCTTTACCTCGTATTGATGATCTGTTTGACCAGCTTCAGGGCGCACAGGTGTTTTCCAAGATTGATTTGAGCTCAGGTTATCATCAGTTGAAGATTCGGGAGCCAGATATTCTGAAGACTGCTTTCAGGACTCGGTATGGTCATTATGAGTTCCTTGTTATGTCTTTTGGGCTGACTAACGCACCAGCAGCTTTTATGCATTTGATGCACAGTGTATTCAGGCCATATCTTGACTCATTCATGATTATTTTTATTGATGATATTCTGGTATATTCCTGGAGCCGGGAAGATCATGAGCAGCACCTGAGGACAGTGCTTCAGACTCTGAGAGAGAAGAAATTATATGCAAAGTTCTCAAAATGTGAGTTCTGGCTGAGTTCTGTGGCATTTCTAGGCCACTTAGTATCGAGTGAGGGCATTCGAGTGGATCCGAGGAAGGTGGAGGCCGTGCAGGGTTGGCCCAGGCCTTCCTCAGCTACAGAGATTCGCAGTTTCCTCAGCTTGGCGGGTTTTTACCGCCGCTTTGTGGAGGGGTTTTCATTGATTGCGGCCCCTATGACTAGATTGACTCAGAAGGGTGCCCCATTTCAGTGGACAGAGGAGTGTGAGGCGAGCTTCCAAAAGCTCAAGATAGCTTTGACTTCAGCCCCAATCTTGATGCTGCCTACCGGTTCAGGGTCCTATACAGTTTATTGTGATGCCTCACGGATTGGACTTGGAGCGGTGTTGATGCAGGACGGTAGGGTGATTGCCTACGCGTCCAGACAGTTAAAGGTGCATGAAAAGAACTACCATGTCCATGATCTTGAGTTAGCTGCCATTGTTCACGCCTTGAAGATCTGGCATCATTATTCGTACAGGGTGCCTTGTGAGATTTACACTGATCAACGGAGTTTGCAGCACTTGCTTAAGCAGAAGGACCTGAATATGCGTCAGAGGAGATGGTTAGAGTTGTTAAAGGATTATGATATTACTATCATTTATCACCCGGGCAAGGCCAATGTGGTTGCCGATGCCTTGAGTCGCCGGGCAGAGAGTTTGGGGAGTTTGGCATATTTACCAGCGTCAGAGAGACCTATGGCGATGGATGTTCAGGCTATAGCCAGACAGTTCGTGAGATTGGACCTTTCAGAGCCCAGTCGGGTTCTAGCCTATGTGGTTTCTCGGTCTTCCCTATTTGATCGCATCAGGGAGTGGCAGTATGATGACCCTCATTTGCTTGTCCTTCAGGACAGAGTTCGGCATGGTGATGCCAGAGATGTTGCCATCGGGGATGATGGGGTGTTGAGGATGCAGGGCCAGATTTGTGTACCCAATGTCGATGATCTTCGAGGGTTGATTCTAGCAGACGCCCATAGCTCGCGATATTCTATCCATCTGGGTGCCGCGAAGATGTATCAGGACTTGAGGTAGCACTACTGGTGGAGGCGGATGAAGAAGGATATAGTTGACTATGTGTCTAGATGCCTCAACTGCCAGCAGGTGAAGTATGAGCACCAGCGTCCGGGTGGGTTGCTACAACAGATTGAGATCCCAGAGTGGAAGTGGGAGCGTATCACCATGGACTTCGTATCTGGACTCCCATGGACCGTGAAGAAGTTTGATTCTATTTGGGTCATTGGGGATCGGCTGACCAAGTCCGCTCATTTCATACCTGTGTGTACCACTTATTCATCGAAGCGGTTGGCGGAGATTTATATCAGGGATATCATCCGATTGCATGGTATTCCAGTTTCTATCATCTCATACAGAGGTACTCAGTTTACATTGCGGTTCTGGAGAGCCGTGCAGCAGGAGTTATGCACTCGGGTGGAGTTGAGCATAGCATTTCACCCCCAGACGGACGGACAGTCCGAGCGCACTATTCAAATTCTGGAGGATATGCTCCGTGCGTGCGTGATTGAGTTTGGAGGGTCATGGGATCATTTCCTGCCACTGGCAGAGTTTGCTTATAACAACAGTTATCAGTCTAGCATTCAGATGGCGCCGTATGAGGCCTTATATGGTAGGAGGTGCAGATCTCCGGTGGGCTAGTTTGACCCGGGTGAGGCCAGGCTATTGGGCACAGAGATGGTACAGGATGCGAAGGAGAAGGTTAAACTAATTCAGGACAGACTCCATGCAGCCCAGTCCAGACAGAAGAGTTATGCGGAAAAAAAGGTTCGTGATGTGGCATATATGGTTGGTGAGCGGGTTCTGCTTCGTGTCTCGCCTATAAAGGGCGTCATGAGGTTAGGAAAGAAAGGGAAACTGAGTCCGAGGTTTATTGGGACTTTTGAGATCTTGATGCGAGTTGGGGAGGTTTCTTATGAGCTTGCCTTACCTCCCAGCCTAGCCGGAGTTCATCTGGTATTCCATGTTTCGATGCTCCGGAGATATCACAGTGATCTGTCGCACGTGTTGGATTTCAGTTCAGTCCAGTTGGACAAGGATCTATCCTATGTTAAGGAGCCAGTGGCCATTTTGGACAGGAAGATCAGGATATTAAGGTCAAAGAACATTGCTTCAGTGAAGGTCCAGTGGAGGGGTCAGCCGGCAGATGAGGTGACTTAGGAGACCGAGCAGGACATGCGCAGCCAATACCCTCATCTTTTTGCTACTTCAGGTATGTTCTCTATGCTCGTTCGAGGATGAACGAATGTTTAAGTGTTGGAGGATATAACGACCCGGCCGGTCATTTTTGGAATTTATGCCCCGATCCCCCGTTAATTATTTCCCCTAAGTTTGTTTCTGCTATTTTGGTTTGTCGGGACGTTCGGTGTTAGGATTCGGAGTGTTTTGGGACACTTAGTCCCTAAATGAGAGCTTAAGAGTTGAAAAATGGTCTGTATTCAGAACAGTGTGAAGACGACCTTGGAATGGAAATATGATGGTTCTGTTAGCTCCGTTAGGTGACTTCGGGGTTGGGAGCATGTTCGGAATGTATTTTGGAGGTTCGTAGCTCATTTAGGCTTGAAATGCCGA